>CM060673.1:1814538-1847038 GCA_030686955.1 Odontamblyopus rebecca
AAGTGTTGGTGGTCAGAGGGGCCGATGGTGCAGACTGGAGCCACACTTCCATCAGTTTGCACCACCGAGTGTGGAGAGAATAAATAATGAACTGTAAAGCACATTTGGGTGTCATGAAAAGCACTGTATAAATGCAATGATTAATTAATTAATCATGAAATTGTGAAACAAGTGCGTAATTAAGGAAAATTGTTCTGCAGAGACCATTCATGACCAACATGTGAGTCAGTACAGTCACATTTTCTTTGTGTTTTGGTCGTTTTTAAGCCGATTTTTTGTATTTTATCTAAGCAAATCAGATCAGATTGCTCAAAAATAGGGACACCTGGGACATTTTTGTATAAAACTGGGACAAATCAGTGGTTTTGTGTAAATCTGCTGGGACAGGGGACACAGGACTCAGGACTGGGACTGTCCCGGGTAAAAAGGGGCGTCTGGACACGTATATTAAACACATATGACCCACTGAGGTCCGAGTTCAGCCCGAATCCCGCGGGTCTGTCTCGGTTCAACAGGGTTTATTGGTGTCTGTGGAGGAATTATCCACGGGTGAGTTTAATATTCCGCCTGGGGCCATAAACAGGCTGCGGTCCAAAGGCTGCAGATAACAACCACAGAACAACAGAGCAATAACAGCGTTTCCGTCCGGGACCGGTCTGTTCTGTGGAAGAATGAGCTGTGCACAGTGAGGGAATGCACATTATTGTATTAGAGTCCACAGCAGAGCCACACCCTGCGCCTCCACAGGCTCACAAACAAACAAAAGAACAAAAAACTCACTCAAACTGCACCGGAATACACATTATAGCAGAGATATTACAGAGAAATGTGCCATAATGTCCTGTGCAGGCATGCACTAACGCACTAACCTTATAACCTTCAAAACACGACCAGGCAGACAATAAAAACAGACAAATAAACCAGAATAATAAAAATAAATCAGGCTTTTATTGCTTTAAATGTTAAACCTAGTGATTTCTGTTATTTTTTATGATTTTATTTTTATTTTTCAGCGCTGCATTTTCCCACATCCATCACCGTTTCAGCCAATAAGCATCATTCGGAGCGGAGGATGCTCTTAGATTCATTATTCTTTTCGGGCTTGTACCTTCACAAAAGTCCGGTGTGGTTTAGGCTCCTGTTCGCCTCGCTCCGCTTCTGGTGCTGGGGCCGGTCCTCGGCGGTTTGCGTGCCCGGGTCAGAGCGCTGTTCTTCGGCCTCAGTTCGGATGACGCTCCGCTCTACTCTCCATCCGCTGCGGCCATTTTGCATCTGAGCCACAGCGGAGCCAAGCCCGCGAAACCAGCGCGGCGCATCCGGTGCGCTCCTACAAAATAAAACTGCGCCTGGCGAGAAACCGGGAACTGAAGCGGATGTTTGCCAAATCTAAA
This sequence comes from Odontamblyopus rebecca, assembly GCA_030686955.1. NCBI lineage: Eukaryota > Metazoa > Chordata > Actinopteri > Gobiiformes > Gobiidae > Odontamblyopus > Odontamblyopus rebecca. The sequence continues at coordinate 1,815,930 of CM060673.1, forward strand.
GTGCGTTAACCGTCTAAACAGCTTTTAATAACGTTATAAATCAACTTACGACATCACCGAACCAGTTTATGATTCATATTTGCTGTTTGAAGACGGAATATTTCAGATCAGATTTGTTTTGAAGTGGTGCGTGGAGAGAGGACTTCCTGTGACTGGAGAAGAAGCAGACGGTTTAATGGTGCCGCTTCACCTGTTCACTTCACACCTCTATTTTTACATTATTCAAACACCTCTGTTATTAAAACATTTTTGACCTCTTGACACTGGATACACAACCTCCTGTCTAAAAACTTTTCTATCAATGTATTTTAACCAAAGGATGTTTATTCATCAAAATAATAATAATAATAATAATAATAATAATAATAATAATAATAATAATAACACACATACATACATTTTTATGAATAAACCAGTTTTCTTTGGGACTTCATCTGCTGCAGGGTCAGAGCCATGATGTAAGTATTATAAGATTAGGCTGACCAAAACCTGGAACTCCCCTGGTTTATGGTGGTTGGTAATAATAAAAAAGTGAAAAGAGTGCAATATTAAGGGAAATTGTTCTGTACTCTGCACTAACATGAATCAGTATAGTCACATTTTCTTTGTGTTTTGGTAATTTTTAGCAGCTTTTCTGTATTTTACCTCAACCTAAGCCTAACAATAACGTAAATATGGTGATATGGTCTGGTCAAAGGTCTCAGTAATATGGAGCATCACAATATCGATTTGCTTAAATGAATAGTTCTGATGCAGAAATAACTATAAAAAATAGCCGCAAGTGGCGATGATCGGCCCTCGTGCCTACGCCACACCCCACAAACGCCGTGCCCTGCAAATGACATGCCCTGCACATTGCACCGGGCAAACACCGCACCGTGCAAACAACGTGCCGTGCAGACGCTGCTCCCAGCAAATGCCATTTCCCACACTAACCCTAATAACCGTAAAACCCAACCACACTTTTCATATGCTTTACAGTGTATTATATTCACACTGAGATCAGGCATTAGTGATTCAAATTTCCCAGGCCAACACATCCTCTATCAGAAAAATTACATAGTGCACCTTTAAATGATTTTTGAGGAGTCTTTGCGAAAAATTCACCATGTCTGTAATTTTTTTTTTTTGCTCGTAGTCATGCATAGAATTTAATGCCCAAATCTGGTACAAATCTGATAATGTTGGCGTTTCATGTCTAGGGGGCGCTATAGTGTAATTTTCCATATGTTTTATAGTGTTTTATATTCAGGCCGAGATCAGCATCAGTGACTCAAATTTCAGCACGATCGGACTAAGTCTGTGCCAACGGGAGCAAATCTTCACACTGAATATTGTTGAAATTTTGATTGAACTTTGGAGCTTCGCCGCACGTAAACGTGACAATTTTCAAAAAAATGGAGCTAAACTTTTACAGCTGCACTTCTCTAGATGATGTTCGGTGATTTTCAGCCCTGTGGGTGAAGCGCCTTCAGAGGAGTGCGTTCAAACACAACATGAGCATGTTGAAGATTTCAATCCAAGATGGCCGCCTTCTGCTTTGTCAGGGGGCGTGGCCATAATCATATTTTTTTGTTTGTCTTCACATTACTAATGCCTGTACTGAATTTCGTGGCTCTACGACAAAGTTGAGCTGGGACGGCTCCCATAGGAGTGGGCGGAGCCTAATATTCGACGTGATGTATTATTTTTTGATCCTCATGCATGAAACCTATATTTTCTCAAATGTCTCATCATTTCTGAACTTTTGGCGAGTTTTTTAATGTTTTTGAACATGTTTGCAGGGTCACATTTTATTTCAATCTGTAGGGGGCGCTAATGCACCAAATTAAATTTTTTCACATTCATTTGCTTTAGGGCAGAGAGTTTAAGAACTGTGTCAAATTTTATTGAAATCAGAGTTTGTTTGAGCAAATAGGAGCAATTTGTAAAAATCCAAACTTGTTCATTATTTGCTGCTTCACTGCTCAGAGACGTCAGATTTGGGATGTGGATATTTTTGGACGTTTCGCCCCTGGAGATAATGGGACCAAATCTGAGGCCATTCGGGCGACGCCTGCGGAGGAGTGCGTTTCAGCTTCACTTTAATCCAAGATGGCCGCCTCCTGGTGTGTCAGGGGGCGTGGCCATAATAATATTTTTTACTCGTCTTGTCACGATCGACTTCTGTGTTAAATTTCATGATTCTATGTGCACATTTTTTTTTGTGTCATTTGTATTCCCCAATGTATTTTTGTCTCGTTAGGGGGCGCTGACGAGCCATTTTATTTATTTATTTATTGAAAATGGAAATAGCCAAAAGTTAAAGCGGAGTCTTTAACACTTTAACACCAAATTTTGTGAGTTTTCATCATTGTTCACTGAGTGAAAAATGGGTGAGTGCGTTAGGAGAAAAAGAAGAAGAAGAATATTCTTTTATTTGGCCTAAACCTCTGGTGCAGCGACGTCATGGCGAGGGTCCCTGGTCACTACAGGCAAGTCACATCATTTTAGTTCCCGTCCCCTATGAGCATCGCTATGCAATACTAATAGGTCCTTTGCCAGCCTCTGGAGCTCGGGCCTAATAATAATAATAATAAAAATATAGCCGCAAGCGGCAATGATGAGCCCTCACGAGCTCCTACATTGTGCCACGCAAATGCCCCACAAATGGCACGCCCAGCACATCTCACCGTGCAAACGGCGCTCCCACCAAATGCCATGCCCCAACCCTAACTTTACGTGGTAACCCTAAACACCTGAACTCTAACCCTAGCCTTTACCCTAATCATAACTCCTAACACTACCATTTTTCAAAATTTTTGCACGTTGATTAAAAAATAAATAAATAAATATGTCGGACTTCTGGTTTGGCCACCCAAGCCAACACATCCTCCACTAGAAAAATTACATAGTGCACCTTTAAATGGGTTTTAGGAGTCTGCTGAGATTATAACAAATCAGGTGCCTCCATTCCCTGAGGACGCTTCTGTTAGCAACAGGTTTGATTGAAGCGAATGCTCCTGTACCAGTGATGTGGGCAAGAACAGGCCTCATCTTCCACTGCCTGGCTTCTAATTGGCCCTCGCCTAACGAAGTGGCGAGGGGTATTGTTCTTGCTCGGTTTCTTTATTGGCCCTCGCCTAACGAAGTGGCGAGGGGTATTGTTCTTCGTTGGTTTCTTTATTATTGGCCCTCGCCATGTAACGAAGTGAATGGCGAGGGGTATTGTTCTTCGTTGGTTTCTTTATTATTATTCCTCTTCCGCCAAAATGATCGCATTTTTGACCCCCTGAACGTCGACGAAAAGTCTCACATGGGGGTATAGAATCGACCGGCCCGGCGAAAAATTCGATAAAACGGAGATCGCAACAATGACCAAAGTGCCCCCACTCAACGGCGCCCCCTAGAATTGGACCCCTATGGGAGAGGGGACAAGCAAAGTTTGTCGCAGGGAAACGAAATTCGGGACAGTGACAGAGAACCATGAGACAAGCCAAAAGATGAATTGGAGCACGTCTCTATGACCAACAGGAAGTCGGCCATATTGAATCAAAAATTCACCGCCGTTTTGACTGTGTGTACGCCAAAGTCTTCAAGTGTCTTGGTTTTGGTCCAAACGAGCTCAGATTTGACACGTCACATCTACAGATGTGGGTCCACAAAAATCTTATATTTCTAAGCGCACTTTTTCACGGTTTGTCCGTAGCACGCCGGCGAATAACGCCTTCGTTTCCTGTTTCTTTGATGCCCTCTCACGGCCACAGGCTTTGGCCTACAGAGCTCAAACTCACATCACTATTGTGTGATCCCGGCCTGAATGTGATGAAATATGAAATATAATAAAAGTGAACTCTGTAGTGCCACCTAGTGTATACGTGAAACGTCAACATTATCGGATTTGTACCAAATTTGGGGATTATATTCTATCCATGATTTCAAGCAAAATCTTATATTATGGACATGGTGCAATTTTCATCGTTCGCCACCAGGGGCGCACAGATTCCCTAAAAAAATAGTTTAAAAATGCCTACACGCACAGGCTTTGTCTGATCGTGCTGAAATTTTAATCACTAATACCTGATTAGGGCTTGATTATAATAAACTATAAAGCATATGAAAAGTTACTCTATAGCGCCACCTAGCCTATACAAGAAACGTCAACATTATCGGTTTTGTACCAAATTTGGGTATTCAATTCTCTGTATCAAAGCAAGCAAATAAATATATTATGGATATGGGGTGTTTCCCACGGTTGGCCAGGAGGGGCGCAAAGACTCCCCCAATAAATAGTTCAAAAATTACTACACGCACAGACTTTGTCTGATTGTGCTGAAATTTGAATCACTAAAGCTTGAACATGGACTGAATATAATACACTATAAAGTATATGGAAAGTGAACTCTATAGCGCCCCCTACCCAGACATGAAACATCAACATTATCGGATTTGTACCAAATATGGGTATTAAATTCTATGCGTGTCTACGACCAAAAAAATACATTATGGATATGGGGTATTTTCCATGGTTGGCCACAAAGGGCGCAAATACTCCCCCCCAAAATATGTTTAAAGGTGCACTATGTAACTTTTCTGTTGGAGGGTCTGTTTTTATGCACAGTCTTAGTCTGACAGTGCTCTTGATTATAAAAGTCATGTGACCTGTGGCCTAGTTTCTATAATTTGGCTCTAGATTGTTCCCATTTTCAAATATTAAAGGTGCCCTATGTAATTTTTCTGGTGGACGAGCTGTCGGGAGGAGAGAGTGTTGTGTCAGGGCGGTCACAAGACCTCAGCGGTTGCCTGGCATGGGCGTGCGCACCGGGGCGAGGGCCATCATTGCCGCGAGCGGCTTTAATTATTATTATTATTCTTCCGCCAAAATGATCGCATTTTTGACCCCCTGAACATCGACGAAAAGTCTCACATGGGGGTATCAGATCGACCGGCCCGGCGAAAAATTTGATAAAACGGGCATCGCGACAATGCCCAAAGTGCCCCTACTCGACAGCGCCCCCTGGAAAAGTCAAAAATTGAAAGTCTATGGGGAGCTGAAAAGCATATTTTGGCGTAGGCCGACAAAATTCAGGACAGTGATAGAAAACAAGGAGACAAGCAGAAAATGTCATTGTCACACCGCCCTATGACCAACAGGAAGTCGGCCATATTGGATCAAAAATCCACCGCCGTTTTGACTGCGTGTACGCCAAAGTCTTCAAGTGTCTTGGTTTTGGTCCAAACGAGCTCAGATTTGACACGTCACATCTACAGATGTGGGTCCACAAAAATCTTATTTTTCTCAGCGCACTTTTTCACGGTTTGTCCGTAGCACGCCGGCGAATAACACCTTCGTTTCCTGTTTCTTTGATGCCCTCTCACGGCCACAGGCTTTGGCCTACAGAGCTCAAACTCACAACTCTATTGTGTGATCCCGGCCTGAATGTGATGAAATATGAAATATAATAAAAGTGAACTCTGTAGCGCCACCTAGTGTATACGTGAAATATCAACATTATCGGATTTGTACCAAATTAGGGGATTAAATTCTATGCATGATTTCAAGCAAAATCTTATATTATGGAAATGGTGCTATTTTCATTGTTCGCCACCAGGGGCGCAAAGACTCAATAAAAAAATAGTAAAAAAATGCCTGCACACACAGGCTTTGTCTGATCGTGCTGAAATTTGAATCACTAATGCCTGATTAGGACTTGATTATAATAAACTATAAAGCATATGAAAAGTTACTCTATAGCGCCACCTAGCCTATACAAGAAACGTCAACATTATCGGATTTGTACCAAATTTGGGTATTCAATTCTCTGTATCAAAGCAAGCAAAAAAATATATTATGGATATGGGGTGTTTCCCACGGTTGGCCAGCAGGGGCGCAAAGACTCCCCCAAGAAATAGTTCAAAAATTACTACACGCACAGACTTTCTCTGATTGTGCTGAAATCTGAATCACTAAAGCTTGAACATGGACTGAATATAATAAACTATAAAGTATATGAAAAGTGAACTCTATAGCGCCCCCTATCCAGACATGAAACATCAACATTATCGGATTTGTACCAAATATGGGTATTAAATTCTATGCGTGTCTACGACCAAAAAAATACATTATGGATATGGGGTATTTTCCATGGTTGGCCACAAAGGGCGCAAATACTCCCCCCCCAAAATATGTTTAAAGGTGCACTATGTAACTTTTCTGTTGGAGGGTCTGTTTTTATGCACAGTCTTAGTCTGACAGTGCTCTTGATTATAAAAGTCATGTGAGCTGTGGCCTAGTTTCTATAATTTGGCTCTAGATCGTTCCCATTTTGAAATATTAAAGGTGCCCTATGTCATTTTTCTGGTGGACGAGCTGTCGGGAGGAGAGAGTCGTGCCAGGGCGGTCACGAGACATCAGCGGTTGCCTGGGAGGGGCGTTGCGTGCCGGGGCGAGGGCCATCATTGCCGCGAGCGGCTTTAATTATTATTCCTCTTCCGCCAAAATGATCGCATTTTTGACCCCCTGAACGTCGACGAAAAGTCTCACATGGGGGTATAGAATCGACCGGCCCGGCGAAAAATTCGATAAAACGGAGATCGCAACAATGACCAAAGTGACCCCACTCAACGGCGCCCCCTAGAATTGGACCCCTATGGGAGAGGGGACAAGCAAAGTTTGTCGCAGGGAAACGAAATTCGGGACAGTGACAGAGAACCATGAGACAAGCCAAAAGATGAATTGGAGCACGTCTCTATGACCAACAGGAAGTCGGCCATATTGGATCAAAAATTCACCGCTGTTTTGACTGTGTGTACGCCAAAGTCTTCAAGTGTCTTGGTTTTGGTCCAAACGAGCTCAGATTTGACACGTCACATCTACAGATGTGGGTCCACAAACGCCATCATTTTTCTCAGCGCAGTTTTTCACGGTTTGTCCGTATTACGCCGGCGAATAACACCTTTGTTTCCTGTTTCTTTGATGCCCTCTCACGGCCACAGGCTTTGGCCTACAGAGCTCAAACTCACATCACTATTGTGTGATCCCGGCCTGAATGTGATGAAATTAGAACCTTTCCTGAACAACTTTAGAACGATCTGGAAGAAGTGGAAGAGCACAGAGACCAGGTTACACATGTGTAGGATAAAGCCGCAGAAATGTACGGAAACCTCTATGTCTGCACTTTCAGAGGGAAAAAGGAAGTTTCTGTCTTTTACAGTTAGAAAGTTCTGCGCGGTTATAGAAACATATTCCATGTTTTCTATAACTTTAAATAACTTTATAACTTTAAACTTCCTTTTCCCCTCTGAAAGTGCAGACATAGAGGTTTCCGTACATTTCTGCGGCTTTATCCTACGTCACACTCACGCTGTGTGATGACGGGAGCAAAACGAGTGTCCAACAGCAACTTTGTTTTCCCCAAACTCATGCGCTCCGTCCATTTTGATGGAGCCAAACTTTGCCAAAGAGTGAAGTGAGTCAAGATGGTCGACTCCTCTGACTGTGTGTGTTTATAACGAGGGAAAAAGTCGCTCTAAGTGGAGTTAATTCTCACACACATGGAAAATGACACATGTCGGTGTGTGTAATTGTGCATCTCTTCCTGTTCGTGCTTCTGGATGAATCTGCGTGTTGATTTTCCTCATAGGTGTGGCTGGATACATACTGACTGTTCAGCACACAGGTCATCATGTATTTTGATAGTCATGCTCTAATTCATAACTATTATTATCTTTTATTTTGTCTTGTTCTTTGTTCCGTGTTATGAGTGTATCAAACCAGCAAAACACATTCCTTCTTTGTTAAAATGTGTTCACTGTCAACAGCAAAAAGATTATTGTGATTGTGAAGTCAGTTCTTGTATCGATTTTAATATTCCCTATTATGACTCCATCATCGCTGCGAGCGGCTTTACTTGGCTCCAGCCTGATGGACCTCAGTGAAGCCCGTGGGGTCCGGCAGCCTGATAGAGCTCACTGAAGCCCGTGGGGTCCGGCAGCCTGATGGAGCTCACTGAAGCCCGTGGGGTCCGGCAGTCTGATGGAGCTCACTGAAGCCCGTGGGGTCCAGCAGCCTGATGGAGCTCACTGAAGCCTGTGGGGTCCGGCAGCCTGATGGAGCTCACTGAAGCCCGTGGGGTCCGGCAGCCTGATGGAGCTCACTGAAGCCCGTGGGGTCCGGCAGCCTGATGGAGCTCACTGAAGCCCGTGGGGTCCGGCAGCCTGATGGAGCTCACTGAAGCCCGTGGGGTCCGGCAGCCTGATGGAGCTCACTGAAGCCCGTGGGGTCCGGCAGCCTGATGGAGCTCACTGAAGCCCGTGGGGTCCGGCAGCCTGATGGAGCTCACTGAAGCCCGCGGGGTCCAGCAGCCTGATGGAGCTCACTGAAGCCCGTGGGGTCCGGCAGCCTGATGGAGCTCACTGAAGCCCGTGGGGTCCGGCAGCCTGATGGAGCTCACTGAAGCCTGTGGGGTCCGGCAGCCTGATGGAGCTCACTGAAGCCTGTGGGGTCCAGCAGCCTGATGGAGCTCACTGAAGCCTGTGGGGTCCAGCAGCCTGATGGAGCTCACTGAAGCCTGCGGGGTCCAGCAGCCTGATGGAGCTCACTGAAGCCTGTGGGGTCCAGCAGCCTGATGGAGCTCACTGAAGCCTGTGGGGTCCAGCAGCCTGATGGAGCTCACTGAAGCCTGCGGGGTCCAGCAGCCTGATGGAGCTCACTGAAGCCTGTGGGGTCCAGCAGCCTGATGGAGCTCACTGAAGCCCGTGGGGTCCAGCAGCCTGATGGAGCTCACTGAAGCCTGTGGAGCTCCTAAAGAAGAGAGGCAGGGACAGAGCAAACAAGAGGGAACAAAAGGACTGAAGACAACAGTGATAATAGTGAATGGTTCAGTTGTGGCCTTGACTAGATTTTAAGTCAGGGATCTAAACTTGTATTTCTCCACCACCTTCCAAGCAGCTCGCCCAGGACTTTCTCACTTATACATATTGTGCTGAATAACAGATTTTAATGCCTTTGGCCATTAGAAATATACAATTTTGATATGCGACTTTGCGTACTAATAACTGGATAATGGTTTAATTTCGAGCTGTCAAACGATACATTTTTTTAATCGCAATATATCTCAGAAATTTCATAGTTAATTTAAAAAAATTAATCGTTTGACGGCCCTAATTTAAACCATTATCCAGTTATTAGTACAAAGTCACGTATCAAAATGATACATTTATAATCACATTGCATGTTTAAAATTGTGTTATTTTGCATTTTCAGTTTTAAAGCCATAATGTAAAGCAATGACCAGTTTCTTAATTGAGAATAAAATAAACACAAAGAAAGAATTTCCTTTTTGACCTTTCGTTTATTTTCTTTCAGAAAAGTGCAGAGTCAGAACTTTGAGTCAGATTACACTCTTATGCTTATTAAAAAAAAAAAGCAACAAACACACACTTCTTAGCTTGAAATAACAGCAGTGAACTCCGTAATATGTAACATCAGTGTATGAACAGAGTGAGAAAAGTCTTTCACACGGCACCGCTGCTGCAGGTGGAGCCAGATATTTGTTTGCCACAGGTGCCGAGCTCGGGTCGGCCGCTGTGTGTTCAGTCCTCACCTCTGCACCGAGCCACAGTCATGTCACATTCTGGGTTCACTTCATCTGAATCAGCCAACAGGAGGTTTATTTTATTTTGAGGTGGATCTGGGTCCATTTCCCTGTGAGAAGCAAACAGCCTGAAGCTTCCAGACTTCCTCTTTCAGATCTGAGGCTTTTCAGGTCCTTAAATCTGGGGTGAAGAGCTGTTGCCATTTTCAGCCACTGGACACTGGTGCTTTCCTTCCGCTGTGACAGGTCAGACGTGAAGGCTGCTTTAAACCGGAGCACACGGCCTGGGCCGTCGTCTCCATCACCAGGAACAAACGGCGCAGTGCAGGAGATGCACTGTTCACCACCCGAAAGCTCAGCCACACACCTGCCATGAAAAACCAAAGAGTGCCATTAATAACAGATATATAAATATAATAAGAGTAATATAATTATATAAAGAGTAAAATCATTATGTCCTGTACATAAAGTGCCAAAGAAATAAAATGTAAACACTGCATGATGAAAAAGAGGCCTGCACACGATTAAGCTCCAGAGAAACTATTGTGTAGGTTTTCCTCCTTTGCATAATTCATAACCACTACAACTGTTAAAACTACAACTAAATTATTCATTTTTTGCAATAAATTACCAGCAATCAAAGAGAAAATAAATCACGTTTTCATTTTTTTTAAATAAAATAAATTGTAAATATGTGTTATTTTTAAAGTAGCCCGACCTGCAGGTTCAACAAGTGCTTCAAGCTTTTCCATCTCCTCCAGTTCAGCATTAGTCGGTGTCCAGCGGCTTCTTTGGCCCTGAAGCATCGTCGTTTCTGAGGAGACGGAGACTGAGCGGAGTTTCACCATCTCCATGAAACTAAAGATAAAAAAAAATGTAGCAGTTAAATCTCAAACCACCACTGCATGACATCAGCAGGTGAACAGAGCACTGAGCTTTAGAGACGTACACAGGCGAATAATAAAGGGTTTCTCATGTGTGATCAGGATAAAGGCGGCGGCAGGTCCCTCTCCATTTGTCCAGGCTGGGGACTGGCACAGAGGGGCACAGCGCCCTCTGTGGCTGGATTACCCACCGCCCGTGTTTTTGTAAGGTTAGTGTGTTAGTAAGTGCACAGATACTCACCACAAACAGCCTCTGGGACCTGTGGAGACTCGTTTAACAGTTTAGGTAAAACACTGAGATTTCAGAAGAGTCAGAATCAACAACAAAATAGCAGCAATGACCCACAACATTAGTAAGACACTTAAATCACAGTGTTCAAAAAGAAATGTTAACAGATGGTTTAAAGGGTCAATTACCAATGCAAACCTGAGGAAGAGTTTGAGATTAGAATAACCAGTGTCTCAGTTCAGAGCGATCACACTCTAAACCAGTCCAAATCTGGCACATTTAGACCAGTTCAAAACAAACTAAACACAAAACACATTTAAAAAACTAAGATCGTCAAGTTCAGACCTGGTTTTCACGCTTAATGTATAAAAATCTGTTAAACCTGTGGAAGTGTTAAGACCAGAGCAGTTACTCAAACCAGTCCAAATTTAGATTTGCATTTAGACCGAACCAAATACAAAACACATGTATTAAAAACCCAAGATTGTCAGTTCAGACCTGGTTTTGACACTAAATGAACAGAAAAATCAGTTAAACCTGTGGAAGTGTTAGTTTAGAATAACCAGTTTTTCAGTCTAGTGCAAAGGTCAAGACCAGAGTTATTACACTCAAACCAGTCCCAAATCTGGCCCAAAGTTAGACCAGTTCAGACAAAATCAAATACAAACCCGTCACATTCAGTAAGTGGAGGTCAGGGTCTTGGCCTGGAACTGACTAAGAAAAGTAAAAAACAAAACAGTTCAACCTGTGGAAATGTTCGTTTGGAATCGGCAGTTTAATCAGACTCATGTGAACATCACATAAATGTTTAAATCTGGTTCACATTTAGATCAGACCAATGAGACCACAGTCTCCAAAAGTGTCCCAGTGTTTACAATCTGACACACACCAGTTTAGGCCCAAAACCAAAACCTGACAGTAACACAAATACAAGGTTCACAGAGAACCTCAAATACCTACAGAGTTTAAGTCTGCAGGGACAGACCTCAAACACCTACAGAGTTTAAGTCTGCACGGACAGACCTCAAACACCTACAGAGTTTAAGTCTGCACGGACAGACCTCAAATACCTACAGAGTTTAAGTCTGCAGGGACAGACCTCAAACACCTACAGAGTTTAAGTCTGCACGGACAGACCTCAAACACCTACAGAGTTTAAGTCTGCACGGACAGACCTCAAATACCGACAGAGTTTAAGTCTGCACGGACAGACCTCAAACACCTACAGAGTTTAAGTCTGCACGGACAGACCTCAAATACCTACAGAGTTTAAGTCTGCAGGGACAGACCTCAAATACCTACAGAGTTTAAGTCTGCAGGGACAGACCTCAAATACCTACAGAGTTTAAGTCTGCAGGGACAGACCTCAAATACCTACAGAGTTTAAGTCTGCAGGGACAGACCTCAAATACCTACAGAGTTTAAGTCTGCAGGGACAGACCTCAAATACCTACAGAGTTTAAGTCTGCACAGACAGACCTCAAACACCTACAGAGTTTAAGTCTGCACAGACAGACCTCAAACACCTACAGAGTTTAAGTCTGCACGGACAGACCTCAAATACCTGCAGAGTTTAAGTCTGCACAGACAGACCTCAAACACCTACAGAGTTTAAGTCTGCACAGACAGACCTCAAACACCTACAGAGTTTAAGTCTGCACGGACAGACCTCAAATACCTACAGAGTTTAAGTCTGCAGGGACAGACCTCAAATACCTACAGAGTCTAAGTCTGCAGGGACAGACCTCAAATACCTACAGAGTTTAAGTCTGCAGGGACAGACCTCAAATACCTACAGAGTTTAAGTCTGCAGGGACAGACCTCAAATACCTACAGAGTTTAAGTCTGCAGGGACAGACCTCAAATACCTACAGAGTTTAAGTCTGTACGGACAGACCTCAAATACCTACAGAGTTTAAGTCTGCAGGGACAGACCTCAAATACCTACAGAGTTTAAGTCTGCATGGACAGACCTCAAATACCTACAGAGTTTAAGTCTGCAGGGACAGACCAATAAAACCTGTGAAACCAGCAGCAGGAAGAAGGTTTGAACCATTACACTCAGCCGGTGTGTGGCCCAAAAGTCAAGGTGATAAATGGGTTAAGTACAAAGAGTGAATTCCCCTCTCAAGGGAAAGTAAACATCAGCTCGATTTAAAATGTTCAGGTTTGAACATTTCTCCATCTTGTGTGATTCTCTCAGCCTCCAGCCTTTGTCTTTCCTTCCTTTGGGATCCCAGGATCAACATTCAAACTCTTTGTGCCAGGTAAGACTCCTTTCCTCCAGATTAGTCCCAGGACATGTTTTGTTTGTAGGTTGTCCAGTGAAATCCATTTTTCAAAAATGTAATTGTTTAGTCACTGTTCAGCGTTTGCACTTTTACAGATGCTCCTCAGGGCTCCATTTTCTTTAACTTTGAGGTATTTGGGTATGAAAGGTGTTTGGGTGATTTAAGTTTGTGCATCCATTTTAAATGATAGTCTCTTTATTCATTCCATATTTTTGAGTATTTCCTCTGATAAAAAAAAAAAAATTCTTGATTAGTTCAGTTACTTCATCTCTTGAGGTTTTCTCCTGTGATCTTTTCTTGGCGTTTGGACTTCAAATAGAGGTGAACGTTCATTTCTCAGTCGTCCACACTCTGTACTGGGCCAAATATCCCAGTGCTACCTGTAAAAGGCTGGATTAGCATGTTAAGGTTAGACACCTCCCACCACCACATGTAAATTATATGTCACAGTAGTGTTTAGCTTAGCAGTACACAACTAGCGGCAACAGTTTAGCTATGCTAAGCTAGTCAGTAACGTAACACATGTTTAAGCCTTAGCTGTATTCAAATAATAATCTAAAATCTGATATAGTTGCAAGACATTAAGTAGACTTGGCTTTACAATGGACAATAAATGCTTAAAATCAGTGATAATAAAAACTGCTTCCTGTAAAAAAGGTCAGACGCCTAAAACCAGAAAATGTTAGTAACATAATGGCAGACATGTTTTAACTTTAGCTGTATTTGAATAAACTAGACGTGAATTTAAGTAGATTTAGCTTCAGCTTATGGAAAATAAATGCTTAAAACAAACTGATAATAAAACTGCTCCCTGTAAAAAGAGGTTAGACACCTCCCCACCACCACCACATGTAAATTATATGTCACAGTAGCGTTTAGCTTAGCAGTACAACTAAAGCTAGCATAGTTTATCTTAGCAATGTTAAAATTTAAGGGCTGTCAGTAACATGACAGACATGTTTTAGTCTTAGCTGTGTTTAAATAATAAACTAATAATTAACAGATCCTCCGCTGCAGTTGCCGCAGATGATCTTTATGCCTCACAGTTGCAAGACATGAGGCAGATTTAGATTTGGCTAATTTAAACACGGCTAAAGCTAAAACATGATTAAGTAGAAATGAACTGAAGGAGATCGAGCTTTAGTTATGCTATCAGTTAGCTTAAAACATGGCAAAAAATTGTTGCCTGTAAAAAAAAGAAAAGGTTAGACACCGTCCTAAAACCAGAAAATGTGTTGGTCAGAAAAACAAGACATGAATTTGAATATGCAGTATGTTTTAGCTTTAGCTGTATTAAAATAAACTAGACATGAATTTTAGATTTAGCTTGTTTTATGGAGAATAAATGCTTAAAATCAGTGATAATAAAAACTGCTGCCTGTAAAAAATGTTAGACGCCTAAAACCAGAAAATGTTAGCAACATAATGGCAGATATCATATTTTAGCGTTAGCTGTATTTAAATAAACTATAAATGAATGCAAGTAGATTTAGCTTATGGGCAATAAATGCTTAAATCAACATGGCAAAAAATTGTTGCCTGTAAAAAAAAAGAAAAAAGGTTAGACGCCATCCTAAAACCAGAAAATGTGTTAGTCAGTAAACTAGACATGAATTTAAATAGATTCAGCATTAGCTTATGTTATAACAATAAATGCTTAAATCAACATGGTGATAGTAAAACTGCTTCCTGTAAAAAAAACAAAAAAAAGTTAGACACCAGCCTAAAAAAAAAAACGTATGGGTTAGTAATATAATGGCCGACATGTTTTAACTTTAATGTAATTGTTATGTAAAAACATTACAAAAAAACTGCTGCCTGTAAAAAAAAGAAAAAGGTTAGACTCCATCCAAAGCCTGAAAACTAAATGGTTAGTAATTAAATGTCCCAGTAGCGTTTAGCAGTACACTGCTAGTTAGCACAGTTTAGCACAGCAAGGTTAAAAATCCAATGGCCCAATGAACTATAATAAAATCTGGATGAATCCAAAATGGCGCCATATTGTTTTAAATGGGCTGTGCTTCTTGGCGCATGACCCCAAAAAAGTTTTACTTCCGCAGCCCAACGTGTGACGTCAGAAACGTAGTTCTGACCAGTCAGAGCGCTGCTAGAGCAGAGCTAGCGCTGGGCTAGGCTAACTAATACAAAGGTGATTTTTAGGTGCTTTGACGATAAATTTTTTTTTTTTAAAGTTCTTATTGTAAAAATACATTATAATCCCTACAAAATTTGGCCTTTATGAAAGCTGTGGATGCCCTGTCAGCCTAACACGAGCAGTGTGATTTAGCAAAAAATGCCTTGTGCTTCTATGGGAAATTGCGGGCATAGAACTATATGGCTGCGGGCATAGAACTATATGGCTGCGGGCATAGAACTATATGGCTGCGGGCATAGAACTATATGGCTGCGGGCATAGAACTATATGGCTGCGGGCATAGAACTATATGGCTGCGGGCTGTATGCTCAATGTACAGAGTTGGGGGGATGGGGGGAGTCAAATGCAAAAAAAAATTCGTCAAGTGCGCCTGCCTCACCTGCTCCTGGAGCACTGGTAATGGTTGAAGAACGGGTCAAACGCAAAAATTCGTCAAGTACTAAGAAATTCGTTAAGTGCGCCTGCCTCACCTGCTCCTGGAGCACTGACATCGGTGAAGAACGGATCATAAGAAATTGGTAAAGCCTGCCTGCCTCACCCACAGAACTATAATGACCTCCCTGTTTACGGCTTTAATCATCAGCTAAAAATGGCAAAGGGTCGAGTTCACTTTGTTAACTGGACAAGAACAGAAGAAACAGCTGGATGAGCAGTGAAACATCTACCAAAAACTCTTTATCCAGTTGACAAATTGAACTCTACCGGGCCTCTTGTTTTTCTGAGTATCGGGTTCTGGCCTGTTTCATTTCTCAGTGTTCACTTACCTTTTTCCAGAAAATTTCACGACATGTTCGACCCCGGTTTTCCCTTATATTTAGACACATCTACACTATGAAAACACAGCGTTTCCTCTCAACAAAAGCATTGCCACAAATGCCATATGAAAGCCCAACAAAGCGTTATTAAAACCACACTGCATTAAAAAACCAAGCAGAGCGAGAAACAGCGGCAGCACGAACATTATTCACCAACACTGCGACAAAAAAAAACAAACATTGCGATAATCGGTCGAGTTCACCAACGGGTGAAGTTGCGTGACCAGCCAGAACAGTCTAAAAACATGTCACTAAATGTATTGTAAGAAATTCAGTTCAGTTTATCCAGTTGGCAAAAGCCCAAGTGATATTTCCCCTTTGTTATGATCCCACCTGTATGAGGGACTTCAGAAACATCCGGTTCGACTGTAACAGGTTTTATAAAGTAGTAAAGTAGTAAAGTGTGTACGGTTGGGTCTCGGCTGGTCAGGCAACAGGTAAAACCATATTGGTAAATCTTATCTGGTGTTGGCTTCTTCGCCCGGTTCAACATGCTGACGCGGTGATCTGGACGCGCCGCACCGTCTCCGCAGACCCGCCGCCGCTGCACCGTCGCCGTAGCCCCGTAACATGGAGCTGCACGTGCTGTGGCCAAATGCGCGCCTTTTCCAGAGTTTAGCTGTTCTGGAGCTGCAGTGATAAACTTTCACATGTCCATGTTGCTGTGGCTAAATGCGCGTTAGAAGAGCGTAAAACAGAAGCGCTGCTGTCACAAACAAATCCACGGATCCGCTGCTCCCGGTGGAGCTCCCGGTGGAGCTCTCCTCACTGCACAGACCCCTGTGAGCTCCGGGGCGCCTAATTATACACACCTGTGCTCACTTTATCACCTCACCTGGCGCTAATCACAGGCCACGTGTCCTAAAGCTATTGGTGGGTTTCACTCACGTGACTCCGGTGACGCGCGAAATTCAGATACCAGCAGGAAGTGTTTTGCCCCTTCAAAACAGCGCAGTCACATGAGAGAATATATATAGAATATATATAGAGAATATATATAGAATATTATAGAGAATATTATAGAGAATATATAGAGAATATATAGAGAATATATAGAGAATATTATAGAGAATATATAGAGAATATATAGAGAATATATAGAGAATATTATATAGAATATTATAGAGAATATATATAGAATATTATAGAGAATATTATAGAGAATATATAGAGAATATATAGAGAATATATAGAGAATATATAGAGAATATTATAGAGAATATTATAGAGAATATATAGAGAATATATAGAGAATATACAGAGAATATTATAGAGAATATATAGAGAATATATAGAGAATATACAGAGAATATTATAGAGAATATTATAGAGAATATATAGAGAATATATAGAGAATATATAGAGAATATATAGAGAATATATAGAGAATATTATAGAGAATATTATAGAGAATATATAGAGAATATATAGAGAATATATAGAGAATATATAGAGAATATTATAGAGAATATTATAGAGAATATTATAGAGAATATTATAGAGAATATATAGAGAATATTATAGAGAATATATAGAGAATATTATAGATCCATGAGCACAATGTGACAGAGTCAACAAAAAGTTTGATCGGGCGGCACAGAGCAGCTATCGCAAAAAAAAAAGAAAAAAAAAAAAAGACTATGTTGAAGTCGGACTTTTCATGCAATTTAATAATAAAATATAAAATATAATTAAAATGACATTTTGTGATATTTTGCTGATTGTAATCCAGTCAGTTCTTGGGTGGATCACTAATAGAAACACACAGGTTCCACATTTGTGCATTTACCTTTGAGATATCTCAGGGCAAAGTACAGAAGTGTAGAATCTCAAAGACTCTGTCCTTTCAGAGTCGAGACTTCTGTACTTTGCCCTGTGCACATTGTGGTGGGAACATAAAGTTTTTTATTGCACTGCCAATGAGCAGCTTTAAAAAATCACACAACTGACCAATAAAGAGGGAGAAAAGGTGCTGAACATTCCAGACAAAGTATGAACATCCCCGTGGAGAAAAGCAGGTGCGGACCCTCCAGAAACAGCACACCACAATTAGTCCTGGTTTAGTCCCGGTTCAGTCCTGGTTCAGGCTGCAGCCGTTTTATTGTGAAAGTCGCTCTTCCTGTTGTTTTATTGTGAAAGTCGCTCTTCCTGTTGTTTTATTGTGAAAGTCGCTCTTCCTGTTGTTCTGTGGGTAAAAGTGAAAGTAAAGTGTGTCCTGCGTCAGTCTGATGAGATCGTCGCGGATGTACCAGGCTCTGAGGTGAGGCTCAGCTTTTCTCTTTCTTCTCTTTTCCCTCGTGAACAGGTCCGTTTCCCGCGGGTTTGTGCAGCTCGGGGACTCTGGACGATCCGCTCTGAGTTACAGTTTTTAAGTTTCAGGAGCTTTAATGCCTCCGTACGGAACATTTCTGATGAGTGTGTTTCAAACAGGACGTAGAGAGATGATTATAAGATAAGGTATATTTGTTTATGTCATAATGCGGAACATTTCACAGTCCTGGTTCAGTCCTGGTTTAGTCCTGGTTCAGTCCTGGTTTAGTCCTGGTTTAGTCCTGGTTTAGTCCTGGTTTAGTCCCGGTTTAGTCCTGGTTTAGTTCTGCTTTAGTCCCGGTTTAGTCCTGGTTTAGTCCTGGTTTAATCCTGGTTTAGTCCTGGTTTAGTCCTGGTTTAGTTCTGCTTTAGTCCTGGTTTAGTTCTGGTTTAGTCCTGGTTTAGTCCTGGTTTAGTCCTGGTTTAGTTCTGCTTTAGTCCTGGTTTAGTTCTGGTTTAGTCCTGGTTTAGTCCTGGTTTAGTCCTGGTTTAGTTCTGCTTTAGTCCCGGTTTAGTCCTGGTTTAGTCCTGGTTTAATCCTGGTTTAGTCCTGGTTTAGTCCTGGTTTAGTTCTGCTTTAGTCCTGGTTTAGTTCTGGTTTAGTCCTGGTTTAGTCCTGGTTTAGTCCTGGTTTAGTTCTGCTTTAGTCCTGGTTTAGTTCTGGTTTAGTCCTGGTTTAGTCCTGGTTTAGTCCTGGTTTAGTTCTGCTTTAGTCCCGGTTTAGTCCTGGTTTAGTCCTGGTTTAGTCCTGGTTTAATCCTGGTTTAGTCCTGGTTTAGTCCTGGTTTAGTCCTGGTTTAGTTCTGCTTTAGTCCTGGTTTAGTCCTGGTTTAGTCCTGGTTTAGTTCTGCTTTAGTCCTGGTTTAGTTCTGGTTTAGTCCTGGTTTAGTCCTGGTTTAGTTCTGCTTTAGTCCCGGTTTAGTCCTGGTTTAGTCCTGGTTTAGTCCTGGTTCAGTCCTGGTTTAGTCCTGGTTTAGTCCTGGTTCAGTCCTGGTTCAGTCCTGGTTTAGTCCTGGTTTAGTCCTGGTTCAGTCCTGGTTCAGTCCTGGTTCAGTCCTGGTTTAGTCCTGGTTCAGTCCTGGTTTAGTCCTGGTTTAGTCCTGGTTTAGTCCTGGTTTAGTCCTGGTTCAGTCCTGGTTTAGTCCTGGTTCAGTCCTGGTTCAGTCCTGGTTTAGTCCTGGTTCAGTCCTGGTTCAGTCCTGGTTTAGTCCTGGTTCAGTCCTGGTTTAGTCCTGGTTTAGTCCTGGTTTAGTCCTGGTTTAGTCCTGGTTTAGTCCTGGTTTAGTCCTGGTTTAGTCCTGGTTGGTGCTTCAGGAGCTTTAATGCCTCCGTACGGAATATTTCTGATGTGTGTTTGTGTTGTAACAGAAGCGGAGACATGAGCGGCAACGAAGCCCGTGAGTATGAACACACACACACACATGAACACACACACACACATGAACACACACACACACACAAACACACACACACACACACACACATGAACACACACACACACACACATCAACACACACACACACACACATCAACACACACGAACACACACATACATGAACACACACACGAACACACACACATGAACACACACACACATGAACACACACACACATGAACACACACACACACACATGAACACACACACACACACATGAACACACACACACATGAACACACACACACACACACACACACATGAACACACACACACACACACATGAACACACACACACACACATGAACACACACACACATGAACACACACACACACACATGAACACACACACACACACACACACATGAACACACACACACACACACACACACATGAACACACACACACACACACATGAACACACACACACACACACATGAACACACACACACACACACACATGAACACACACACACACACACACATGAACACACACACACACATTATTAAAGAGTTTATTCACATTATTAAAGAGTTTATTCACATTATTAAAGAGTT
Organism: Odontamblyopus rebecca; assembly: GCA_030686955.1. Lineage (NCBI taxonomy): Eukaryota > Metazoa > Chordata > Actinopteri > Gobiiformes > Gobiidae > Odontamblyopus > Odontamblyopus rebecca. Next base: position 1,836,182 of record CM060673.1, read on the forward strand.
TATTCACATTATTAAAGAGTTTATTCACATTATTAAAGAGTTTATTCACATTATTAAAGAGTTTATTCACATTATTAAAGAGTTTATTCACATTATTAAAGAGTTTATTCACTGTCAGAGCCTCGTTCACTCACAGTGTGTTTGTCACTGTGGGAAATAAAAGAGAAAAGTCCAAATGTTTCTGAGGAGACGAACATTCCTGCTCACTTCCTCAGGAAGTTCAGTTTAAACACACACACTACACACACACTACACACACACTACACACACACTATACACACACTATACACACACACTACACACACACTACACACACACTATACACACACTATACACACACTATACACACACACTACACACACACTATACACACACTATACACACACACTACACACACACTATACACACACTATACACACACTATACACACACTACACACACACTACACACACACTATACACACACTATACACACACTATACACACACTATACACACACACTACACACACACTATACACACACTACACACACACTACACACACACTATACACACACTATACACACACACTACACACACACTACACACACACTACACACACACTACACACACACTATACACACACTATACACACACTATACACACACTACACACACACTATACACACACTATACACACACACTACACACACACTATACACACACTATACACACACTATACACACACACTACACACACACTACACACACACTATACACACACTATACACACACTATACACACTATACACACACTATACACACACTATACACACACACACAATATACACACACTATACACACACACTATACACACACTATACACACACTATACACACACTATACACACACTATACACACACACAATATACACACACTATACACACACTATACACACACACTATACACACACTATACACACACTATACACACACACTATACACACACTATACACACACTATACACACACTATACACACACTATACACACACACTACACACACACTACACACACACTATACACACACACTATACACACACTATACACACTATACACACACTACACACACACTATACACACACTATACACACACTATACACACACTATACACACACTACACACACACTACACACACACGGAGCCTCCCCTCTTATCAGGTTGTGTCAGATGCCCTCCCTCTCAGGTTGTGTCAGATGCCCTCCCTCTCAGTTGTGTCAGATGCCCTCCCTCTCCTCCCTCTCAGGTTGTGTCAGATGCCCTCCCTCTCAGTTGTGTCAGATGCCCTCCCTCTCAGTTGTGTCAGATGCCCTCCCTCTCAGTTGTGTCAGATGCCCTCCCTCTCAGTTGTGTCAGATGCCCTCCCTCTCAGGTTGTGTCAGATGCCCTCCCTCTCAGGTTGTGTCCATATTCTGTATCTCGGAGTGTCTCAGTGTCTCCGTGTCTCAGTGTCGCTCAGATTCGCTCCCGTTGCCGCGGTTACAGGAGTGAGTCTGGAGTCGGCTCTGTGTTATGGAGAGGGTTTGTTTGACGGACAAAATAGCAGGAAAAACATTCAGGCTCCAGTGTCGCAGGTCCAGAGGAGCGGGAAGAGCTCCTGTAGCTCCTCCTCCAGGGCAGTTCTGGTGCCGGTTCGGAGCCAGCGCCAAATCTTGAACCAGTTCTTTCTTTTTCCACACAAATAAACCTGGAACTGGCCCCGAAGAACCGGCTCAACAAGCGGTGCCACAGGCGTGTGGTTCTAGTGACGCACGTCCATCAGAGTCACGCTCATGGTGACGCCTTTGTTTGAATTCAGACGCCGACGCTCGTCTGGGCTCCGGTGGGGCTGGGCGATATGGACCAAAAAATATATCTCGATATATTTTGCTATATCTCGATATACGATATATATCTCGATATCTTTACAGGAAAAATAACCCCCTCCCAAACTACTGCAAAAACAACAGACACATTTGATCTGATTAATATTCATTTAGTTCTGCACTTAAACACTCTGTGGCCCTTTTTGGACCCTCACCCACAGTTTAAGAACCTCTTCTTTAACAGAACTTCCACTGGCACTTTAAAGAAAACTGTTTCAAAGTGAAAAAAGTGCAGGATTTTTAAACCTGTATTTTGACATTCCAAACTGGAGTCACATTCTCTTGTTTTAAAGTGATGTTTAGTCTCTGCACATTTACCAAACCAAACGCACATTGTGACAAATATGATCCTCAGTATTCAGACCTTGAGTCCGAGACAAGACCAAGACAAAGCTCTGGCTTTAGAGAGGGAAGTCCAGCGGTGTGGGGGTGTCTACTGAGAGGTGGGGCAGGTGTGGGTCCTGCTGTGGTGGGGCAGGTGTGGGTCCTGCTGCTCCTCGTTTAAAGGGGCGTGGGTGTGTTTTGAAGCGGAGTTTGTTCATATGAGTGATATCGGCCACACGTGGAGCTCGTGTGCTGGAGTCGTGGGCAGTCGGAGGTGTAGTGCCCGGGCACAGGTCGGTTGTGCTCGTGCTGGGCAGGTGCATTTAGAAAGTTTAACTCATCACGCTGCGTCTGTGCAGCTCCTTATTGTGCTGCAGAAGCATCACACAGATGCTGTTTGTTTTCCACGTTCGCACAACGAAATATTTGTTCGCAAATGCGAGTGAAATGGGCGCACTGTAGAGCCCTGGTCCCAGTCTTGGTTTAGTCCGCGACTGAGCCCCGGGCTCTGCGGCCGCGTTTAGTCCTGGTTTAGTCCTAGTCCTGGTTTAGTCCTAGTCCTGGTTTAGTCCTAGTCCTGGTTTAGTCCGAGGCCAGCTCCGGGCTCCGGGGATGAGCACAGGGGACATAAGCGAGGCGGAGGCGACCGCGCCACAGAGAAGGCAAAACAAGCGAAGCGGCGAAACCAGAAGTAAACGCAAGCATTAGAGCGATATATCGATATGCCACAATTCATATCGAGTTTCAAAAATATCTCAATATATTTTAAATATCGAGATATCGCCCAGCCCTAGGCTCCGGGTTTTCCCGCTCCAGACGTCAGTGGATTTATTCCGTAAACACATGAGCGGCTTTTTCTTCAGGAACATCCAACAGCAGCGATGAGATCTGTGTTTCATCTTTAGATCCACAAGAACCTTTGGAAAGTGAACAGAATGGACCTGTAGGATCATCTCCAGTGTCGTTACCGGGGCAGTTGTTCTGGGGCAGTTGGTTCTGGGGCTGTTGGTTCTGGGGCAGTTGGTTCTGGGGCAGTTGTTCTGGGGCAGTTGGTTCTGGGGCTATTGTTCTGGGGCTGTTGGTTCTGGGGCAGTTGTTCTGGGGCTGTTGGTTCTGGGGCTATTGTTCTGGGGCTGTTGTTCTGGGGCTGTTGGTTCTGGGGCTGTTGTTCTGGGGCTGTTGGTTCTGGGGCTATTGTTCTGGGGCTGTTGTTCTGGGGCTGTTGGTTCTGGGGCTGTTGTTCTGGGGCTGTTGGTTCTGGGGCTATTGTTCTGGGGCTGTTGGTTCTGGGGCTGTTGTTCTGGGGCTGTTGTTCTGGGGCTGTTGGTTCTGGGGCTGTTGTTCTGGGGCTGTTGGTTCTGGGGCTATTGTTCTGGGGCTGTTGGTTCTGGGGCAGTTGTTCTGGGGCTGTTGGTTCTGGGGCTATTGTTCTGGGGCTGTTGGTTCTGGGGCAGTTGTTCTGGGGCTATTGTTCTGGGGCAGTTGTTCTGGGGCTGTTGTTCTGGGGCTGTTGGTTCTGGGGCAGTTGTTCTGGGGCTGTTGGTTCTGGGGCAGTTGTTCTGGGGCTATTGTTCTGGGGCTGTTGTTCTGGGGCTGTTGGTTCTGGGGCAGTTGTTCTGGGGCTGTTGTTCTGGGGCTGTTGTTCTGGGGCTGTTGGTTCTGGGGCAGTTGTTCTGGGGCTGTTGGTTCTGGGGCAGTTGTTCTGGGGCTATTGTTCTGGGGCTGTTGTTCTGGGGCTGTTGGTTCTGGGGCAGTTGTTCTGGGGCTGTTGGTTCTGGGGCAGTTGTTCTGGGGATGTTGGTTCTGGGGCAGTTGTTCTGGGGCTATTGTTCTGGGGCTGTTGTTCTGGGGCTGTTGGTTCTGGGGCAGTTGTTCTGGGGCAGTTGTTCTGGGGCTGTTGTTCTGGGGCTGTTGATTCTGGGGCTGTTGGTTCTGGGGCAGTTGTTCTGGGGCTGTTGTTCTGGGGCTGTTGGTTCTGGGGCAGTTGTTCTGGGGCTGTTGTTCTGGGGCTGTTGGTTCTGGGGCTATTGTTCTGGGGCTGTTGTTCTGGGGCTGTTGGTTCTGGGGCTGTTGTTCTGGGGCTGTTGTTCTGGGGCTGTTGTTCTGGGGCTATTGTTCTGGGGCAGTTGTTCTGGGGCAGTTGGTTCTGGGGCTATTGTTCTGGGGCTGTTGTTCTGGGGCTTTTGTTCTGGGGCTGTTGTTCTGGGGCAGTTGGTTCTGGGGCTATTGTTCTGGGGCTGTTGTTCTGGGGCTATTGTTCTGGGGCAGTTGTTCTGGGGCAGTTGTTCTGGGCCTGCTGTTGTTCTGGGGCTGTTGGTTCTGGGGCTGTTGTTCTGGGGCTATTGTTCTGGGGCTGTTGTTCTGGGGCTGTTGGTTCTGGGGCTGTTGTTCTGGGGCTGTTGGTTCTGGGGCAGTTGTTCTGGGGCTGTTGTTCTGGGGCTGTTGGTTCTGGGGCAGTTGTTCTGGGGCTGTTGTTCTGGGGCTGTTGGTTCTGGGGCTATTGTTCTGGGGCTGTTGTTCTGGGGCTGTTGGTTCTGGGGCTATTGTTCTGGGGCTGTTGTTCTGGGGCTATTGTTCTGGGGCAGTTGTTCTGGGGCAGTTGGTTCTGGGGCTATTGTTCTGGGGCTGTTGTTCTGGGGCTATTGTTCTGGGGCAGTTGTTCTGGGGCAGTTGGTTCTGGGGCTATTGTTCTGGGGCTGTTGTTCTGGGGCTATTGTTCTGGGGCAGTTGTTCTGGGGCTGCTGTTGTTCTGGGGCTGTTGTTCTGGGGCTATTGTTCTGGGGCAGTTGTTCTGGGGCAGTTGGTTCTGGGGCTATTGTTCTGGGGCTGTTGTTCTGGGGCTATTGTTCTGGGGCAGCTGTTGTTCTGGGGCTGTTGGTTCTGGGGCTGTTGTTCTGGGGCGGTTGTTCTGGGGCTGTTGCTCTGGGGCAGTTGTTCTGGGGCTGCTGTTGTTCTGGGGCTGTTGGTTCTGGGGCTGTTGGTTCTGGGGCTGTTGTTCTGGGGCTGTTGTTCTGGGGCAGTTGTTCTGGGGCTGTTGTTCTGGGGCTGTTGGTTCTGGGGCTGTTGTTCTGGGGCTGTTGTTCTGGGGCAGTTGTTCTGGGGCAGTTGTTCTGGGGCTGTTGGTTCTGGGGCTGTTGTTCTGGGGCTGTTGTTCTGGGGCAGTTGTTCTGGGGCTGTTGTTCTGGGACTATTGTTCTGGGGCAGTTGTTCTGGGGCTGTTGGTTCTGGGGCTGTTGTTCTGGGGCTGTTGGTTCTGGGGCTGTTGTTCTGGGGCTGTTGTTCTGGGGCAGTTGTTCTGGGGCAGTTGTTCTGGGGCTGTTCTGAGACAATCGGCAGGAAGAACCAGCACCTGGTTCTGTGGTGGAAAAGAGCTGCTGGAGCACTTCCTGTTTGGCTCACGGCGGCTAACGGGTTAGCCGCTAACGGGTTAGCCGCTAACGGGTTAGCCGCTAACGGGTTAGCCGCTAACGGGTTAGCCGCTAACGGGTTAGCCGCTAACGGGTTAGCCGCTAACGGGTCATCAGGGTTAGCTTAGTCCACATATATATACGGACTGTGGTTGTGTCAGATGCCCTCCCTCTCAGTTGTGTCAGATGCCCTCCCTCTCAGTTGTGTCAGATGCCCTCCCTCTCAGTTGTGTCAGATGCCCTCCCTCTCAGGTTGTGTCAGATGCCCTCCCTCTCAGTTGTGTCAGATGCCCTCCCTCTCCGCAGGCTCGTGGCGGCGCTTCAGGCTCGTCTCCGTGGGGCGGAGTCAGGGGGCGCAGCAGGAAGTGCTCCGTGTTCTTGCCTCCTGGGGTCACCGGGAGGTCACGGAAGCCCAGGACCCAGACTACATCCTGGTTTTCTGTCCAATCAGCTCCAGAGCAGGAAGTGACATCAGCGAAGCCGAGAGCTACATGCCAGGTCTGAACCAGGACTAAACCAGGACTAAACCAGGTCTGAACCAGGACTAAACCAGGACTAAACCAGGATTAAACCAGGACTAAACCAGGACTAAACCAGGAGTAAACCAGTACTAAACCAGGACTGAACCAGGACTAAACCAGGACTGAACCAGGACTAAACCAGGACTGAACCAGGACTGAACCAGGACTAAACCAGGACTAAACCAGGTCTGACCCTGTGTCTGCAGGAGACCGGCCCGTGGTCTTGGTCGTTCTCCATCACACGTTCCAGAAGGATTATTCGTTCGTTCGTTCTGAGCAAATCGTCGAGAAACCGAACGTGGTCCTGACGGTGGACCTGCTGTTCCACCAGGGGGAGCTCCTGCAGTGTGCGCGCAACCAGCAGTCCTGGGACGAGCTCTCCCTCTTCATCCGGGTAACGCTCCTCCTCCTCTACCTGAGGGAAAGTCCCGCAGTGCAGCTTTAACTGTCCTGATACAGTCTGACACCTGTGGGACACGAGAACACAAGAACATTAGAACATTAGAACAGCAGAACAGCAGAACAGCAGAACATTAGAACATTAGAACATCAGAACAGCAGAACATTAGAACAGCAGAACAGCAGAACATTAGAACATTAGAACATCAGAACAGCAGAACAGCAGAACATTAGAACATTAGAACATTAGAACATCAGAACAGCAGAACATTAGAACATCAGAACAGCAGAACAGCAGAACAGCAGAACATTAGAACATTAGAACCTCAGAACAGCAGAACATTAGAACATTAGAACATTAGAACATCAGAACAGCAGAACATTAGAACATCAGAACAGCAGAACAGCAGAACATTAGAACATTAGAACATCAGAACATTAGAACATCAGAACAGCAGAACAGCAGAACATCAGAACAGCAGAACAGCAGAACATCAGAACATTAGAACAGCAGAACATCAGAACAGCAGAACATTAGAACATCAGAACAGCAGAACATTAGAACATTAGAACATCAGAACATCAGAACAGCAGAACAGTAGAACAGCAGAACATTAGAACATTAGAACAGCAGAACAGCAGAACATTAGAACAGCAGAACAGCAGAACAGCAGAACAGCAGAACATTAGAACATTAGAACAGCAGAACATTAGAACATCAGAACAGCAGAACAGCAGAACATTAGAACATTAGAACAGCAGAACAGCAGAACATTAGAACATCAGAACAGCAGAACAGCAGAACATTAGAACATTAGAACATCAGAACATTAGAACATCAGAACAGCAGAACAGCAGAACATTAGAACATTAGAACAGCAGAACAGCAGAACATTAGAACAGCAGAACAGCAGAACATTAGAACATTAGAACAGCAGAACAGCAGAACATTAGAACAGCAGAACAGCAGAACATTAGAACAGCAGAACAGCAGAACAGCAGAACATTAGAACATCAGAACAGCAGAACAGCAGAACATTAGAACAGCAGAACATTAGAACAGCAGAACAGCAGAACAGCAGAACATTAGAACAGCAGAACAGCAGAACAGCAGAACAGCAGAACATTAGAACATTAGAACAGCAGAACAGCAGAACAGCAGAACAGCAGAACAGCAGAACATTAGAACATCAGAACAGCAGAACATTAGAACATTAGAACATCAGAACAGCAGAACAGCAGAACAGCAGAACATCAGAACAGCAGAACAGCAGAACAGCAGAACAGCAGAACATTAGAACATCAGAACAGCAGAACATTAGAACATTAGAACATCAGAACAGCAGAACAGCAGAACAGCAGAACATTAGAACATTAGAACATCAGAACAGCAGAACAGCAGAACAGCAGAACATTAGAACATCAGAACAGCAGAACATTAGAACATCAGAACAGCAGAACAGCAGAACATTAGAACAGCAGAACAGCAGAACATTAGAACATTAGAACAGCAGAACAGCAGAACATTAGAACAGCAGAACATTAGAACATTAGAACAGCAGAACAGCAGAACATTAGAACATTAGAACAGCAGAACAGCAGAACATTAGAACATTAGAACATCAGAACAGCAGAACATTAGAACATCAGAACATTAGAACATTAGAACATCAGAACATTAGAACATTAGAACATCAGAACAGCAGAACAGCAGAACATCAGAACAGCAGAACATTAGAACATTAGAACATCAGAACATCAGAACATCAGAACAGCAGAACAGCAGAACATTAGAACATTAGAACATTAGAACATCAGAACATCAGAACAGCAGAACATTAGAACATCAGAACATCAGAACATCAGAACATTAGAACATCAGAACATTAGAACATCAGAACCTCAGAACCTCAGAACCTCAGAACAGCAGAACATCAGAACAGGATCTGAGATGTTTTGTGTTTCTTCCTCAGGGCGTCAGATTCAGCTGGTTCCGTCGAAGAGGTGAGTTTTTCTTTTATACATGGTTAAACCAGGAACTGGAACTAGTCCTGGTTTAGTCCTGGTTTAGTCCTGGTTCAGTCCTGGTTCAGTCCTGGTTTTTTATTTCTCGTTTTTCAGATCTGTGGAAGTTCGCTGTCCCCTTCACTCTGGTCGTGGTTGGAATCGTCGCGTTGACCTTTTACTTCCTGCTGAAGAAAACCTGAAGTAACCGAGTACTCGCGGTATCACGAGTACTGCGGTATCACGAGTACTGCGGTATCACGAGTACTGCGGTATCACGAGTACTGCGGTACTCGCGGTACTTGTGGTACTCGCAGTACTCCAGTACTCGCAGTACTCCAGTACTCCAGTACTCGCAGTACTCCAGTACTCCAGTACTCCAGTACTCCAGTACTCCAGTACTCGCAGTACTCCAGTACTCGCAGTACTCCAGTACTCGCAGTACTCGCAGTACTCCAGTACTCCAGTACTCCAGTACTCCAGTACTCCAGTACTCCAGTACTCGCAGTACTCGCAGTACTCGCAGTACTCCAGTACTCCAGTACTCGCAGTACTCGCAGTACTCGCAGTACTCCAGTACTCGCAGTACTCCAGTACTCCAGTACTCCAGTACTCCAGTACTCGCAGTACTCCAGTACTCCAGTACTCGCAGTACTCCAGTACTCCAGTACTCGCAGTACTCCAGTACTCGCAGTACTCCAGTACTCCAGTACTCCAGTACTCGCAGTACTCCAGTACTCCAGTACTCCAGTACTCCAGTACTCTCTGCTCTGCTCCTGACTCACGCCTGTGTTTATTTTCTTCTTCTGGGGATAAAATCTGCTGTAAATATAAATTATAGTTTGACACGAATCGAGAAGAGAAAAGCAGAAAATGTGTGGAAAATGAAATCAGTTTTATTTTATAAACTTTTCTTAGATATTTTAATTTTTTTATTTGTCAAAGCAGCATTTTTTGTCCCACTTTTTCTCGTTTTTTCCCCGTTTCTTTCCACGATCCTTCAGGCTGGAGACGTCACTGAGGCGTCAAAGATGAACCAGAAAATAAATAACTCCAAAACCAGATTTTTAAAAACCAACTGTGTGTCGTTTGTTCATCAGTTTTTTCAAAATAAACTCAAAAATAAGAAAATGGAAAAACACTTCTTTTCTTCATTATTTGTCTCCAAAACCAAAATGAAACGACAGATAAACTCCTGAAGTCCAGGAGCCTCAAGCAGCCACAGGGATTCTGCTGTTTGGCCTCAGCTTCATCTGTTCTTCAGCCAGAGGGGGTCAGAGGGGGTCAGAGGGGTCAGAGGGAGGTCAGAGGGGGGATAGGGGGTCAGAGGGGGTGATGGGGGTCAGAGGGGGTGAGAGGGGGTGATAGGGGGTCAGAGGGGGTGATGGGGGTCAGAGGGGGTGATAGGGGGTCAGAGGGGGTGATAGGGGGTCAGAGGAGGGTCAGAGGGGGTGATAGGGGGTCAGAGGGGGTCATAGAGGGGTCAGAGGGGGTGATAGGGGGTCAGAGGGGGTCATAGAGGGGTCAGAGGGGGTGATAGGGGGTCAGAGGGGGTCAGAGGGGGAGAAGATGGATGTTCAGATTTATGAAGAATTCCACTGATTTCTTAATTTTTCTCAGTTTCTTTGGTCATTCCTTTGGACATCTGTGAGAAAACTCCAAACCCCAAGTCAATAAAAGACCCTGAACCAGGACTAAACCAGGACTAAACCAGGACTAAACCGGGACTAAACCAGGACTAAACCAAGACTGAACCAAGACTGAACCAGGACTAAACCGGGACTGAACTGGGACTGAACCAGGACTGAACCAGGACTAAACCAGGACTGAACCAGGACTAAAATAGGACTAAACCAGGACTAAACCAGGACTGAACCGGGACTGAACCGGGTCTAAACCGGGACTGAATCGGGACTAAACCGGGACTGAACTGGGACTAAACCGGGACTGAACCGGGACTAAACCAGGACTAAACCAGGACTAAACCAGGACTGAACCAGGACTAAACCAGGACTAAACCGGGACTGAACCGGGACTGAACCAGGACTAAACCAGGACTGAACCGGGACTGAACCGGGACTGAACCAGGACTAAACCAGGACTAAACCAGGACTAAACCAGGACTAAACCAGGACTAAACCAGGACTAAACCGAGACTGAACAGGTGATAAACTAAAATGAAGCTCTGGACTGGACTCTGGACTCCGAACTGGTCTCTGGTCTCTGGTCTCTGGTCTGGGTCTGGGTCTGGGTCTGGGTCTGGGTCTGGTCCCGCCCCGGTCCTAAAAAGGCCACGGTCGGTGAGT
>CM060673.1:1852038-1862038 GCA_030686955.1 Odontamblyopus rebecca
ACAGGCCAGAACCAGACCAGAACCAGACCAGAACCAGACCAGAACCAGACCAGAAACAGGCCAGAACCAGACCAGAAACAGACCAGAACCAGACCAGAACCAGACCAGAACCAGACCAGAAACAGGCCAGAACCAGACCAGAACCAGACCAGAATCAGACCAGAATCAGACCAGAACCAGACCAGAATCAGGCCAGAACCAGACCAGAACCAGACCAGAAACAGGCCAGAACCAGACCAGAACCAGACCAGAACCAGACCAGAACCAGGCCAGAACCAGACCAGAACCAGACCAGAAACTGGCCAGAACCAGACCAGAACCAGACCAGAACCAGACCAGAACCAGACCAGAACCAGACCAGAACCAGACCAAAACCAGACCAAAACCAGACCAGAACCAGACGCCTCCAGGGTTTATCCTCCAAACGAACCATTCGAATCACTTCAAAACTCCAAAGTGCAAAAGAAAAAGTTTGGGCAAAACCCTCCTGAAGCTAAAAGCCCCGGGACGGTTTATTTACGGAGCGATGGAGCTAAAAGGTCCAAAACGGTAGAACTTTAAATGATTTAACTTTAAAACGAAACAGCACAAAACCAAACCAGAAACGAAACGACCAGAACCGAACAGCAGCAGAACAATCCAGAACCGAACAGCAGCAGAACAATCCTGAACCGAACAGCAGCAGAACAATCCTGAACCGAACAGCAGCAGAACAATCCAGAACCGAACAGCAGCAGAACAATCCTGAACCGAACAGCAGCAGAACAATCCTGAACCGAACAGCAGCAGAACAATCCTGAACCGAACAGCAGCAGAACAATCCAGAACCGAACAGCAGCAGAACAATCCTGAACCGAACAGCAGCAGAACAATCCTGAACCGAACAGCAGCAGAACAATCCTGAACCGAACAGCAGCAGAACAATCCAGAACCGAACAGCAGCAGAACAATCCTGAACCGAACAGCAGCAGAACAATCCTGAAGATCTCACACCCACAGGGAAAAATCTGCCCCCGGTGACCTCAGCTCGGACTTATTTCTGCAGAGTTGTCGTGTGGGAGTGGGGATGTTTGTGGGCGGAGCCTCGTACTCGCTCTGCTGCTCAGCGTCAGGAGGGTTTGGATAGAGCCCAGGGGCAGATGGGGCAGATCGGAGCCTCACTTCAGTCACTCTGCCCCGGGGCGGCTGTGGCATCAGGAGGCGAGTGTCTTCAGGCTCTTTGTCCTGCTGTGATGTGTCAGTTTATACAAAAATACAACTGAAGGACGGAGACTTTCCTCATTAAAGCTGAAGCTGCGGATCAGGACCAGAGCAGCACCAAACTGCACAGGACTCCTCCTGGACAGGGACCACGTGTGTTTCTTACACTCTGCGTTTTACGAATGTCACTGTTTTTGTTTTTATGTTTTGTACTTGTATTAACGTTTGTAAAAGCCAAAGCCAAAGCAGGGCCGGGGCGGCACGTGTGGCAGACGCCTTGTGGACATTACCTCTGTGACTGAGAAATAAACGAAGAAATAAACGACATGAAAATAGAAGCTTAAACCACAGAACGGAGAGAATGAAGAATGACGCGTGTGAAAAGTGCGACAGAAATGAAAAACATACTGGTTTAGTGCTGGTTTAGACCTGGTTTAGTCCTAGTTTAGTCCTGGTTTAGTCCTGGTTTAGTCCTGGTTTAGACCTGGTTTAGTCCTGGTTTAGTCCTGGTTTAGTCCTGGTTTAGTCCTGGTGTAGTCCTGGTTTAGTCCTGGTTTAGTCCTGGTTTAGCCCTGGTGTAGTCCTGGTGTAGTCCTGGTGTAGACCTGGTGTAGTCCTGGTTTAGTCCTGGTTTAGTCCTGGTTTAGTCCTGGTTTAGTCCTGGTGTAGTCCTGGTTTAGTCCTGGTTCAGTCCTGGTTCAGTCCTGGTTTAGTTCTAGTTTAGTCCTGTTTTAGTCCTGGTGTAGTCCTGGTGTAGTTCTGGTTCAGTCCTGGTTTAGTTCTGGTTTAGTCCTGGTTTAGTTCTAGTTTAGTCCTGTTTTAGTCCTGGTGTAGTCCTGGTGTAGTCCTGGTTCAGTCCTGGTTTAGTCCTGGTGTCGTCCTGGTGTAGTGTGATTGATTGACAGGTGGATCAGCCAATCAGGGCCCTTCTCTGTCTCTCTGCAGTGACTCGCTCGTCCGGCTCGTCCACCATGGTGATCGAGGGCCGTCCAGCAGAGGGCGCCACGCTCAAACCGCGCAGGACCTTTTCTGACGAGGTTTACTCCACCTTCAGCTCGCCGCTGGCCTGGGTCCTGGTGGTGGCGCTGTTGGTCACATGGACCTGTGTGTTTGTCATCCTGTTCGACCTGAGCCACACCTCCACAGGTACACTGCCTACAGGTGCGCCCCTGACAGGTGCGCCCCTGACAGGTACAACCCTGACAGGTGCGCCCCTGACAGGTGCGCCCCCGACAGGTACGCCCCCGACAGGTGTGCCCCCGACAGGTGCGCCCCCGACAGGTGCGCCCCCGACAGGTGCGCCCCTGACAGGTACAACCCCGACAGGTATGCTCCCGACAGGTGCGCCCCTGACAGGTGCGCCCCTGACAGGTGCGCCCCTGACAGGTGCGCCCCTGACAGGTGCGCCCCTGACAGGTGCGCCCCTGACAGGAGGCTTTATTACTGCTGTTCCCGCTGTGTGTTTCCTCCGGAAGGTCTTTGGTATAAAAGTCGGGAGCTTCTCAGAGTTTTAGGTTTAGCTCCTTCACTGTTGTTCGTTTGCTCTGAGTTTCTGCGTAACCGTCGTTATCGCCCACATCTCCGTCTGTGAACGCAACTTTCACTTTCACTTTCACTTTCAACCTTCATCGTTCACCGTTTTAATAAAACTGTATCGAAAGAAAACAACAAGTCCCAACTTTTGTTTTGGTCGAATCAGCTTTATACGACTACTACTGATATACATGATATATGATAATAATAATAATAATAATAATAATAATAATAATAATAATAATAATGATGATAATGATAATAATAATAATAATAATAATGATAATAATAATGATAATAATAATAATAATAATAATGATAATAATAATAATGATAATAATAATAATGATAATAATAATAATGATAATAATGATAATAATAATAATAATAATGATAATAATAATAATAATAATCATGATAATAATAATAATGATAATAATAATAATAATAATCATGATAATAATAATAATGATAATAATAATAATAATAATAATGATAATAATGATAATAATAATAATAATAATAATAATAATAATAATAATAATAATAATAATAATAATAATAATAATAATAATAATCATGATAATAATAATAATAATAATAATAATAATAATAATAATAATAATAATAATAATTCTTGTGTTTTGAGCAGGTCCGGCCCGGAAAATCCTCAAGGACTCAAGTCGCAGAGGTAAGACTCACATCACCTGTCCTCACCTGTTTACCTGTTTCACCTGTCTCACCTGTCTCACCTGTCTCACCTGTCTCACCTGTCTCACCTGTCCTCACCTGTCTGACCTGTCTGGCCTGTCTCACCTGTCTGACCTGTCTGACCTGTCCTCACCTGTCTCACCTGTCTCACCTGTCTGACCTGTCTGACCTGTCTGACCTGTCCTCACCTGTCTCACCTGTCTCACCTGTCTCACCTGTCCTCACCTGTCTCACCTGTCTCACCTGTCCTCACCTGTCCTCCTCCTGACCTCAGAACCCTCCTGTTTGCTTTGGTTTCTTGGTGTTTTGGTGTTTTGGTTTCTTGGTGTTTTGGTGTTTTGGTGTTTTGGTGTTTTGGTGTTTTGGTGTTTTGCGTCCAGAGTTTGGAGTTTTCTGTCAGACAGGACCAGGACCTGCTCCTGACGCTTTGCCCCTGTCTGCTCCTGTCGGCAGGTGTGGTGGAGCGTCCCTCTGACCCTCTGCGTTTGGTGAAAGGAGCCGCAGAAGAATCTCTGAACCTCGTCTCTGCTGTTCTACGATTCGCTGCCGGACTGGTCGCCCCCGACGACGAGGACGGTACAAACAAACACACACTGTACACACACACACACTATACACACACTATACACACACACTATACACACACACTATACACACACACACACTATACACACACACACACACTACACACACACACACTATACACACACTGATACACACTTCTTGCTCGTGCACCGCGCGCTGTTAACGCGCTGTCGCGCGCGCTGTTGCCGCGCGCGCTTCTTTGATAACGCGCTCGCGCGCTGGATAACGCAGCGCTGATGCGCGCGCGCACTCGTCTTGCGCGCTCGATAACGCGCCTGGTACACGCGCGCGCGCTATCGCCGCTAATCGCCGCGCCGCGCGCGCGCTCGATGTCCTGGATCAAATCGATAACGCGCTCGTCTTGCGCGCCGCTGATAACGCGCGCGCGCGCACGCGCTGGCAGTTGCGCGCGCGATTTGTAACGCGCGCGCCGTCTTGCGCGGCAACGCTGATAACGGCGCGCGCGCCAGTGTTAACGCGCGCTCGATTAACGCGCGTCGCGCGCGCGCGCTGGTCCAGCGCGCGCTCGTGCGCGCGCGCTTAATGTGGCGCGCGCGCGCGCTGATAACGCGCGCGCGCGGCGCGCGCGCGCACTCGATGCGCGCGCTGCCGCGCTGATCGCGCGCGGTCATGCCTGCGCCGCGCGCTGATCGCGCGCGCGCGCTGTCGCGCGCGCGCTTGCCGCGCGCGCGCTCGGATCGCGCTCGGTCGCGCGCGCTGTTGC
This sequence comes from Odontamblyopus rebecca, assembly GCA_030686955.1. Taxonomy (NCBI): domain Eukaryota; kingdom Metazoa; phylum Chordata; class Actinopteri; order Gobiiformes; family Gobiidae; genus Odontamblyopus; species Odontamblyopus rebecca. The sequence continues at coordinate 1,856,792 of CM060673.1, forward strand.
GCACGCGCGCGCAGCTGTTGCGCACGCCGCTGTGCGCGCGCACGCCGTCTGCGCTCGATGCGCGCGCTGTCGCGCCGCGCTCGATTAACGCGCACGCTGTCTTGCGCGCGCACGCGCGCGTCTTGCGCGCACGCGCGTAACGCTGCCGCACGCGCTTGCGCGCACTTGCCGCACTACCTGCAGCTCTCTGCGGCGCGCTGTCACGCGCACGCGCGCTGCGCGCGCATGCGTCGCACTACTCCTCATGCCGCATATCGTTTCTGGATGTCGCGCGCGCACTCGTGCGCGCGCTGTCGCGCGCGCTAATGCGCTTGCGCACTCAATGCTGCCGCGCTCTTACCCGCCGCGCACTGTCTGCCTGCCGCACTGTCTAATGCGCACGCGCATCGCTGTACCGCCGCACTCGTGCCGCGCACGCACCGCCGCCGCCGCTGTCTTGCACATACGCGCTGTCTGCGCCGCACCGCACACGCGCTGTCTACGCGCGCCTGTGCCTGCCGCCTGGACCGCTCTTCTGCCGCGGCGCTGTCACGCGCGCACACGCTGTCTTGCGCACGCGCTGTCTGCGCACGCTCGTCACACGCGCGCTCTTGCCGCGCGCTGTCGCGCGCGCGCGCGCATGCCGCACTCGATGCGCGCGCTAATGCGCGCGCGTCCTGGTTAACTGCACCGCGCTGTCGCACGCGCGCTGATCTTGCGCGCACCGCGCTCGTGCGCGCACGCTGTACACGCGCGCTGATAACGCGCGCGCTAATGCGCGCGCGCGCGCGCACGCGCTGCCGTACGCGCGCTCGGTCTGGACCGCGACGGCATTTTCGCGCGCGCATCTGTGCCGCGCTAATCGCGGATGGACCGCGTTTAACGCGCGCGCTGCTGCTGCGCGCGCGCTAATGCGCGCCGCGTCGCGCGCGCTCGTCTGCGCGCGCGATAACGCGCGCGCTCGATGCGCGCGCTGCGCACGGATAACGCACGCGCGCGCTATCGTGCGCGCGCGTTTCGCTGTCTTGCGCACGCTCGCCTCTTGCCGCGCACGCGCTGTGCGCGCGCGGCGCTGTGCGCGCGCGCGCTCTTTTGCGCCTCGTGTCGCACGCGCACTCGTCGCCGCGCGCTGTGCGCGCTGGGATGCTAATGCGTGCGCGCTAATGTCGCGCGCTGTCGCCGCGCACGCGCGCACGCTGTCGCGCGCGCTGTGCGCGCGCGCGCTGTGCGCGCGCGCGCTGTCCGCGCACGCTGGTCACGCGCGCTGTCGCGCACGCGCGCGTCACGCGCGCGCTCGCGCGCGCTCGTGCGCGCGCTGTCTTGCCGCGCGCCTGTGCGCCTGTGCGCGCACGCTGTCGCGCGCTGTGCGCGCGCTGTGCGCGCATCTTAATGCGCGCACGCTGTGCGCGCGCTGTCGCGCGCGCTGCGCGCTGTGCGCACCGCTGTCTGCCGCGCACTGTCGCGCACTCGTCATGCCGCACACTCGCGCACTAATGCCACACACACTATACCGCACACACACTATGCGCACACTATACACACACACACTATACACACACACACTATACACACACACTATACACACACTATACACACACTATACACACACACACACTATACACACACTATACACACACTATACACACACTATACACACACACACACTATACACACACACAATAATGTGCTCTAATTCTGTTTCTGTTTTGTGCAGGAAACTTGTATGCGGTGCGTAAAAAAGGTGAGTCTGCACCTGTCTGCACCTGTCCTGCACCTGTCCTGCACCTGCCCGCACCTGTCCTGCACCTGCCCGCACCTGTACATGTGCTGCTGTTTCAGGCGGTGCTTCTGCGGCTCTGAGCTTCAGAATCTGAATCTGTGAATAAAAGTGTCAGACTCGGGGCGCTCACACTCACAGAGCTACGAACACACGGCCCCGACAAACTGCACAAAAACTGTGCTGCAAAATGTTTGGTTTGTGCTGCTTTAGTTTTGGAGATTTTAACGATTCTTTTATAGGTGAGATTCAGGTCCCACAGGAAGCTTCAGAACGCTCAAAACGCCCAAAATGGAGTCAGTCATTTGTGATTCAATGATTGACAGTTTTTGTGCAGGTTTGTGTTTGACAGGGCGACTTCACAGAGCTCATGTCACACACACACACACGAGTTTAGTGCGAGAGTGTCAGGTGCTGTGTGTCAGGTGCTCTGTGTCAGGTGCTGTGTGTCAGGTGCTCTGTGTCAGGTGCTGTGTGTCAGGTGCTCTGTGTCAGGTGCTCTGTGTCAGGTGCACATGTGACAGCGCCCTCAGGCTGAACTGTTTGTTACTGCACATTACCCGGCTGAGCTGTGCACGTGTGTGTGTGTGCGCGTGCGTGCGTGTGTGTGCATATGTGTGTGTTTGTTTGTGTGTGTGTGTGTGTGCGTGTGTGCGCATATGTGTGTGCGTGTGTGCGTGCGTGTGTGTGTGCACGTGTGTGTGTGCGTGTATGTATGTGTGTGTGTGTGTGTGTGCATGTGTGTGTGTGCATATGTGTGTGTGTGTGTGTGTGTGCATGTGTGTGTGTGCATATGTGTGTGTGTGTGTGTGTGTGTGTAGCGGTGAGCTGGCTGGACGAGGACGAGCCTGTGGGTGTCGCTCTGGAGCCCAACGCTTCTGCAGGAGGTACATTTAAACTCTTCATGATTCTCCTTTAATCCCGTTTGGACTGAGCTGAACTTCACATGGTTCATTAATGAAACTGACCTGACTCACCCCGACCTGACTCACACTGACCTGACTCACTCCGACCTGACTCACTCCGACCTGACTCACCCCGACCTGATTCACACCGACCTGACTCACTCCGACCTGACTCACTCCGACCTGACTGACCCCGACCTGACTCACCCCAACCCGACTCACCCCGGCCTGACTCACACCGACCTGACTCACCCCGACCTGACTCACCCCGACCTGACTCACACCAACCTGATTCACCCCGACCTGACTCACACCGACCTGACTCACCCTGATTTGACTCACACCGACCTGACTCACCCTGACCTGACTCACCGACCTGACTCACCCCGACCTGACTCACCAACCTGACTCACCAACCTGACTCACCCCGACCTGACTCACACTGACCTGACTCACCCTGACCTGACTCACACCGACCTGACTCACCCCAACCTGACTCACACTGACCTGACTCACACCGACCTGACTCACCCTGACCTGACTCACACCGACCTGACTCACCCCAACCTGACTCACACTGACCTGACTCACTCCGACCTGACTCATACTGACCTGACTCACTCTGACCTGACTCACCCCGACCTGACTCACACTGACCTGACTCACCCCGACCTGACTCACCCCAACCTGACTCACTGACCTGACTCACTTCGACCTGGCTCACATTGACCTGACTAACTCCGGCCTGACTCACACGACCTGACTCCCACTGACCTGACTCACTGACCTGACTCACTGACCTGACTCACCCCGACCTATAATAATAATAATAATAATCTATAATATATAATAATATAATCATCTATAATCCTATTTAATCCTATTTAATCCTATTTAATCCTGTTTAATCCTGTTTAATCCTGTGAGGCTCTGATGTGATTTTACGTTTAAAATCTGTTTTTATTCGTCTCTTCCGCCCAAATCTGCTGCTTCTCTGCTTCTGTGCATGGATCTGTGTGGTTCTGTGTGGTTCTGTGTGGTTCTGTTTGGATCTTTTTGGTTCTATTTGGTTCTGTGTGGTTCTGTTTGGTTCTGTTTGGTTCTTTTTGGTTTTGTTTGGTTCTGTTTGGTTCTTTTTGGTTCTATTTGGTTCTGTTTAGTTCTGTTTGGTTCTTTTTCTGTTCTGTTTGGTTCTTTTTGGTTTTGTTTGGTTCTGTTTGGTTCTGTTTAGTTCTGTTTGGATCTTTTTGGTTCTATTTGGTTCTGTGTGGTTCTGTTTGGTTCTTTTTGGTTTTGTTTGGTTCTGTTTGGTTCTTTTTGGTTCTATTTGGTTCTGTTTGGTTCTTTTTGGTTTTGTTTGGTTCTGTTTGGTTTTGTTTGGTTCTGTTTGGTTCTGTTTGGTTCTTTTTGGTTCTATTTGGTTCTGTTTGGTTCTTTTCGTGGTGCTTTAATCTTTTTCTGGCCGTTTTTCTTGTGTTTTTCTTTAACTCTCGCTCGTCTGAAATCGTTTTATTTGGACTTTACTCAAATCATTTCAGTGTTTTCCTGTTTTAATTCATTTGTGTTTTCCCGTTTTGTTTTTTTTCCTGTTTTTTTCCGGGCAGGTGAGTTCCTCCCGTCTCGGAGCAAAGGTGAGTCCGGCTCCGGCTCTGAGGTTTCCACACAAAAGCACAGAAACAGGAAATAGCGAGTGTGTTTGGTGTTTCAGTGATCACGATGCAGGCCAAGAAGAAACTGCCCGTGATCGAGGTGGTGGAGGAAGAGGACGAGGACAAGGAACCCGAGGAGGAGCTAGGATACGAGGAGCTAGGAGAGGAGGAGCTAGGAGACGAGGAGGAGGAAGAGGAGGAGGAAGAGGAGGAGTCAGGTGAGGAAATGGCCTCTTATTCCTGAAGCTTTTATAACAAACCCCAAACTGTTGGTGCAGCTCCGTGAACCTCGTGTAACTCGATAATTCCTCCAGATCTGAGGAACTGAGGGCGAATCTGGGACATTTTTATTCACAGAAAAAAACCTTGGGAATTATGAGCAGCAGAAGTTACAGAGAACTGCCCAAACCTGGATTTGTTAAACTAAAGTGTTGAAAATGTGAGATATTGTTCAAGCGATCAGTCAAACTTTATTTATAGAGCGTTTTTCATACATAAAAATGCAAAACAAAAGGGTTTAGAGTGACTCAAAAAAGACAATATGAAGATCAACTAAATAAGTGAGTCAGAAACAGGAAACTATGAGATTAACCCCTGAAGACCTGAGGGCAGTTTTACTACTTTTCTCCTCGCCTGGATTTTTGTCTTAATTTTGCTTTTAAAACTGCCCCTTTTACCCCTAATGAAGTGTAAAACTGCCCCTTTTACCCCTAATGAAGTGTAAAACTGCCCCTTTTACCCCTAATGAAGTGTAAAACTGCCCCTTTTACCCCTAATGAAGTGTAAAACTGCCCCTTTTACCCCTAATGAAGTGTAAAACTGCCCCTTTTACCCCTAATGAAGTGTTCTACCTCCTTTTGTTCAGTCCAACCTGTTATTTCACAATCTGCTGCTGTAGTTGTGTCATGAGGCTGTGAGAAAAGCTACAGGACCAGAA
>CM060673.1:1867038-1874538 GCA_030686955.1 Odontamblyopus rebecca
ACACATTTACACATTTACACACACATTTACACACACGTTTACACATTTACACACATTTACACATTTACACACACATTTACACACACATTTACACATTTACACACATTTACACACATTTACACACACATTTACACACACATTTACACATTTACACATTTACACACACATTTACACATTTACACACACATTTACACATTTACACACACATTTACACACACATTTACACACATTTACACATTTACACACACATTTACACACACGTTTACACATTTACACACACATTTACACACACATTTACACATTTACACACATTTACACATTTACACACACATTTACACACACATTTACACATTTACACACACATATACACATTTACACACACATTTACACACACATTTACACATTTACACACATTTACACATTTACACACACATTTACACACACGTTTACACATTTACACACATTTACACATTTACACACACATTTACACACACATTTACACATTTACACACATTTACACACACATTTACACACACATTTACACATTTACACACATTTACACATTTACACACACATTTACACATTTACACACACATTTACACACACATTTACACACATTTACACATTTACACACACATTTACACACACGTTTACACATTTACACACACATTTACACACACATTTACACATTTACACACATTTACACATTTACACACATTTACACACACGTTTACACATTTACACAGACATTTACACACACATTTACACATTTACACACACATTTACACATTTACACACATTTACACATTTACACACACATTTACACATTTACACACACATTTACACATTTACACACATTTACACATTTACACACGTTTACACATTTACACACACATTTACACACACGTTTACACATTTACACACACATTTACACACACGTTTACACATTTACACACACATTTACACATTTACACACGTTTACACATTTACACACACATTTACACACACGTTTACACATTTACACACACATTTACACATTTACACACGTTTACACATTTACACACACATTTACACACACATTTACACATTTACAAACATCTACAGGGAAACTTCAGACATTGTGATAAAGTCGGTAGCGTCGTTCACGCGGTGCTTGTTTACATTGTGGTTGCCATGGTAACAGTTCTGCAGTTTCCTCTGCGTTTGTCCAACCAGGACGAACCTTCAGAAGCTTCAGAACCTTCAGAACCTTCAGAAGCTTCAGAAGCTTCAGAAGCTTCAGAAGCTTCAGAACCTTCAGAAGCTTCAGAAGCTTCAGAACCTTCAGAACCTTCAGAACCTTCAGAAGGTTCAGAAAGATGAGGCAGAATTTGAGTGAAATTAAATTCTGTTTTAGTGAAATGTGTCTCATCGTTATCGGCTCTTTAACGAACGTTTTGTGTTTCTGTGGCAGACGAAGAGGAAGAGGAGGAGGGGGAGGAGTCAGGTGAGAAAATGGCCACCGAACAAAAATGACAATTTTCAGAAAGATTCAAAGAATAAACCTCAGAGTCAGAATGTGGTCGACATGGAAACATTTTTGACTCTGAAAACACTGGTGTTTAAAACAGTGTTTACATGCGGTACTTTCAAAGTGGATTCAGTTTGAAATGTTTCACAGAAGAAGAAGAAGAAGAAGAAGAAGAACTGGAGGAGGAGGAGGAACTGGAGGAAGAGGAACTGGAGGAACTGGAGGAGGAACTGGAGGAGGAGGAGGAACTGGAGGAAGAGGAACTGGAGGAAGAGGAACTGGAGGAGGAGGAACTGGAGGAAGAGGAACTGGAGGAGGAGGAACTGGAGGAGGAGGAACTGGAGGAGGAGGAACTGGAGGAGGAGGAACTGGAGGAAGAAGAACTGGAGGAGGAACTGGAGGAGGAGGAGGAACTGGAGGAAGAGGAACTGGAGGAGGAGGAACTGGAGGAAGAGGAACTGGAGGAGGAGGAACTGGAGGAGGAGGAACTGGAGGAGGAGGAACTGGAGGAGGAGGAGGAGACAGGTGAGGAAAAGTGTGAAACATGAAATCGTCTTTCTGCAAAGTAAAACTTCATTCAAATGAAAGATTCAGTGTAAATCTGTGTTCAGACCGAGCGTCTGTGAGGACGTCTGAAGGTCCTGGGTTTTTGCCCCTGTCCCTGTCCCTGCCCCTGCCCCTGCCCCTGCCCCTGTCCCTGTCCCTGTCCCTGCCCCTGCCCCTGTCCCTGCCCCTGCCCCTGTCCCTGCCCCTGTCCCTGCCCCTGTCCCTGCCCCTGCCCCTGCCCCTGTCCCTGCCCCTGTCCCTGCCCCTGCCCCTGCCCCTGTCCCTGCCCCTGTCCCTGCCCCTGCCCCTGCCCCTGTCCCTGCCCCTGTCCCTGCCCCTGCCCCTGTCCCTGCCCCTGCCCCTGCCCCTGTCCCTGCCCCTGCCCCTGTCCCTGTCCCTGCCCCTGCCCCTGTCCCTGTCTCTGTCCCTGCTCCTGTCCCTGTCCCTGCCCCTGTCCCTGTCCCTGCCCCTGCCCCTGTCCCTGTCCCTGTCCCTGTCCCTGCCCCTGCCCCTGCCCCTGTCCCTGTCCCTGTCTCTGCCCCTGTCCCTGCCCCTGTCCCTGCCCCTGCCCCTGCCCCTGCCCCTGCCCCTGTCCCTGCCCCTGTCCCTGTCCCTGTCCCTGCCTCTGTCCCTGTCCCTGTCCCTGCCCCTGCCCCTGCCCCTGCCCCTGTCCCTGTCCCTGCCTCTGTCCCTGTCCCTGTCCCTGCCTCTGCCTCTGCCTCTGCCTCTGCCCCTGTCCCTGTCCCTGTCCCTGCCCCTGTCCCTGCCCCTGTCCCTGCCCCTGTCCCTGTCCCTGCCCCTGTCCCTGTCCCTGCCCCTGCCTCTGTCCTGTTCTGCTCGTCCTCATGATTCTTGATGTTACAGAATTCTGAGTTTAGAACCAAAGACAGAAAAGAGTTTGTGACTAACGGAAAACTGAACCCACAGAGGAGGAAGAGGAGGAAGAGGAGGAAGAGGAGGAAGAGGAGGAGACTGAAGCAGCTGAGGGAGAAGAAGAAGAGGAGGAGGAAGAGGAGGAGACTGAAGCAGCTGAGGAAGAAGAAGACGAGGAGGAGGAAGAGGAGGAAGAGGAGGAGACTGAAGCAGCTGAAGAGGCAGAGGAGGAGGAAGAGGAGGAGGCAGAGGAGGAGGAAGAGGAGGAGGAAGAGGAGGAGACTGAAGCAGCTGAGGAAGAAGAAGAAGAGGAGGAGGAAACAGCTGAGGGGGAGGAAGAGGAGGAAGAGGAGACTGAAGCAGCTGAAGAGGCAGATGAGGAGGAAGAGGAGGAGGCAGAGGAGGAGGAAGAGGAGGAGGAAGAGGAGGAGGCCATTTCAGAGGGAGAGGAGGAGACCGTAGCAGCTGAGGAAGAAGAAGAGGAAGATGTAGAGGAAGAGGAGGAGCCTTCTGCAGAGGAGGAAGAAGAAGACGAGGAGGAGGAGACAGCTGCAGATGCAGAGGAGGAGGAGGAAGAGGAGGAGGAGGAAGAGGAGGAGGAAGAGGAAGATGTAGAGGAAGAGGAGGAGCCTTCTGCAGAGGAGGAAGAAGAAGACGAGGAGGAGGAGACAGCTGCAGATGCAGAGGAGGAGGAGGAAGAGGAGGAGGAGGAAGAGGAGGAGGAAGAGGAAGATGTAGAGGAAGAGGAGGAGCCTTCTGCAGAGGAGGAAGAAGAAGACGAGGAGGAGGAGACAGCTGCAGATGCAGAGGAGGAGGAGGAAGAGGAGGAGGAGGAAGAGGAGGAGGAGGAAGAGGAGGAGGAGGAAGAGGAGGAGGTCGCTGAATCTGATGAAGAGGACGATGCAGAAGATGAAGCAGCCACTGCAGAGGAAGAGGAGGCAGAAACGGTCAGTCTGAAACTGGACTAAACCAGGACTAAACCGGGACTAAACCAGAACTAAACCAGGACTAAAGCAGAACTAAACCAGGACTAAACCAGGACTAAACCGGGACTAAACCAGAACTAAACCAGGACTAAAGCAGAACTAAACCAGGACTAAACCAGGACTAAACCAGGACTAAACCAGAACTAAACCAGGACTAAAGCAGAACTAAACCAGGACTAAACCAGGACTAAACCAGGACTAAACCAGGACTAAACCAGGACTAAACCGGGACTAAAGCAGAACTAACCCAGAACTAAACCAGGACTAAAGCAGAACTAAACCAGGACTAAACCAGGACTAAACCAGGACTAAACCAGGACTAAACCAGGTCTAAACTGGGGAAAGTTGAATTAACTCGAGCCCCATTTCACTTTCAAACTGTTTCAAACTTTTTGTGTTAAAAACTGAAATTTGAACCGTCCAGTTTTTGCTGTGCAGCACGAGTCTGGAGTCTGAGGTGAGGTCAGGGGTCACAGGGGGTCAGAGGTCAGAGGGGGTCAGAGGGGGTCAGGGGTCAGAGGGGGTCAGATGGGGTCAGGGGTCAGAGGGGGTCAGGGGTCAGAGGGGTCAGAGGTCAGAGGGGGTCAGGGGTCAGAGGGGTCAGAGGTCAGAGGGGTCAGGGGTCAGAGAGGGGTCAGAGGTCAGAGGGGGTCAGGGGTTAGAGGTCAGAGGGTTCAGGGGTCAGTGGCACGCCGGTCAGGGGTCAGGGGGGGTCAGAGGGGTCAGGGGTCAGAGGGGTCAGAGGTCAGAGGGGTCAGAGGGGTCAGGGGTCAGAGGGGGTCAGAGGGGGTCAGGGGTCAGAGGGGGTCAGAGGTCAGAGGGGGTCAGGGGTCAGAGGGGGTCAGGGGTCAGAGCGGGTCAGGGGTCAGAGGGGGTCAGGGGTCAGAGGGGGTCAGAGGGGGTCAGGGGTCAGAGGGGGTCAGAGGTCAGAGGGGGTCAGGGGTCAGAGGGGGTCAGAGGTCAGAGGGGGTCAGGGGTCAGAGGGGGTCAGAGGGGGTCAGGGGTCAGAGGGGGTCAGAGGTCAGAGGGGGTCAGGGGTCAGAGGGGGTCAGGGGTCAGAGGTCAGAGGGGGTCAGGGGTCAGAGGGGGTCAGGGGTCAGAGGGGGTCAGGGGTCAGAGAGGGTCAGAGGGGGTCAGGGGTCAGAGGGGGTCAGAAGTCAGAGGGGGTCAGGGGTCAGAGGGGGTCAGAGGTCAGAGGGGGTCAGGGGTAATAAAGCATCAGTTTTATTTCGCGCTTTTCAGGACCCTCAAAGACTCTTTACAGCTTTATTCACTCACTCCAGACCCAGTGGTGGTGGTGCTGTTGTAGCCACAGCTGCCCTGGGGCAGTGAGGCTCCGATCTGCACCATCGGCCCCTCCGACCACCACCACCACTCGCACACTCCACTTTCACACTAGGCAGTGTGGGTGATGTGTCTTGCCTAAAGACACAAGGACAGTTTTTGCCCCTGGCCCCTGCGGCTCCTGGAGCTCCCAGTGTCTCCAAGTCCTGCAGAACCTGCTGAGCTCCTGAGACCTGAGGGACCAGACTCTGACGAGCCGCTCTGATGTTTTACTCCATGTGTTAAACAGGTCGAGGACGCAGAGGAGGGCGAGGACGCAGAGGAGGTCGAGGACGCAGAGGAGGTCGAGGACGCAGAGGAGGTCGAGGACGCAGAGGAGGACGAGGACGCAGAGGAGGTCGAGGACGCAGAGGAGGCTCCTGAACCTGTGTCCAGTGACGAAGAGGAGGACAGTGATGCAGAGGAGGAGGAGAGCAGCGAGGAGGAGGTGCTGTCTGACTCCTCCTCTGTCCTCAGCCAATCAGAACTGACCTCCTCTGACGCAGAGGAGGAAGAGGACAGTGAGGCAGAGGAGGAGCTCGCCGAGTCTGATGAAGAGGAGGAGGAGGCGCACAAAATGGAGGAAAAGACACAAGAAGACGATGCAGAGGAGGAGGTAAAACCTGTTTTTTTAACCAGGTCTAAACCAGGACTATAATTAAAGATGAAGTCTCTAACGTGCCTGATGTTGCCTTCAGGAGGAGGAGGAGGTGGGAGCAGAGGAGGAGGTGGGAGCAGAGGATGAAGACGCAGAGGAGGAGCTCAAGATCACTGAAAGAGATGAAGACGCAGAGGAAGACGTGCTCGAAATGGCCGCTGAAACCGAAGATTTGGATTTGTCTGAAGACGACGAAAAAGAGGAAGAGGAAGCAGTGCTAGAGGACGCAGAGGAGGAGGAGGCAGAGGAGGAGCTGCCCCCTGCGCTCGGGGAGGAAGAGGAGGAAGAGGAGGAAGAGGAGGATCTGAAAATGGCGGCTGAGGAGGAGACAGGTGTGAAACACAAACACACTGTCCCTGCAGGGGGCGCTGTTCACATCTGTGTGTGTTGAATCCAACTCAAAATATGTGAAATCTGTTTACAGCAGAGGAAGAGGAGGAGGAGGAGGCAGAGGAGGAGGAGGAGGAGGAGGCAGAGGAGGCAGAGGAGGAGGAAGAGGAGGAGGAGGAGGAGGAGGCAGAGGAGGAGGAGGAGGAGGAGGCAGAGGAGGCAGAGGAGGAGGAAGAGGAGGAGGAGACAGAGCAGGAGTCTGTGGCCTCCTCTGAAATCTTCGCTGACGATGAAGACGACAGTGAAGAGGAGGAAGCTGTCGGCCATGTTCAACCCAAAGAAGACGAGGAAGAAGATGTGACACCAGAGGAGGAGGAGGAGGACGCAGAGGAAGAGGAGGAGGAGGAGGAGGACGACGCAGAGGAAGAGGAGGAGGAGGAGGACACAGAGGAGGAGGACCTGGCCTCAGCAGAAACCACGGACAGCGGAGTTTTAGGAGACGACGAAGATGAGACTGAAGAGGAAGAGTCTGTCACCACTGGCGCAGAAGAAGACACAGAAGAAGAGGAGGCAGCAGAGGAAGAGGAGGCAGCAGAGGAGGAGGAGGCAGCAGAGGAGGAGGAGGCAGCAGAGGAGGAGGAGGCAGCAGAGGAAGAGGAGGCAGCAGAGGAAGAGGAGGCAGCAGAGGAGGAGGAGGCAGCAGAGGAGGAGGAGGCAGCAGAGGAGGAGGAGGAGGAGGCAGCAGAGGAGGAGGAGGAGGAGGAGGAGGAAGAGGAGGCAGCAGAGGAGGAGGAGGAGGAGGAGGAGGAAGAGGAGGCAGCAGAGGAGGAGGAGGAGGAGGACAGCAGCTCAGTGGAGGTGGATCTGGACGAGACAGACACTGAGGTAGAGGATGAAGAGCTGACGTCAGAGTCTGTGGAGACCACGAGTTCTGACGCAGAGGAGGAGACAGACGACGATGAAGAGGAGGAGCAGCAGAAAGGGGAGGACGCAGAGGAGGAGGGAGACGCAGAGGATTCTGAGCTGGCAGGTTTGCTTCTTTAAAGCTCCTGCACCACAGTGAGCCTCATGTTCTGCTGTTTCCTCGTCTCAGACCTGTTTCCTGTTTGTTTCCTTCATGTTTGTCTCTTGATTATTCGTCTGTTTCATCTGCAAAGCTCCAGACGCTCTGCTCCACCCTGTGATGTCATCACGTGAACAGCTCCTTTTCCCTTTAGTTCAGTCGAGATCCAGGACTGAAATGATCCAGGTGATTCTGGTGAAGGTGTGTGGAG
>CM060673.1:1879538-1882038 GCA_030686955.1 Odontamblyopus rebecca
CGATCGCGCGCGCATCGCGCGCGCGCGCGCGCTGTCGCGCGCGCGCTGCTTTGCGCGCGCGCATCGCGCGCGCATGGCGCATCGCGCGCATGCGCGCGCGCATCGCGCATGCGTTGCGGCGCTGATAACGCGCGCACGCGCGCGCGTCTGTGCGCGCACGCTGTGCGCGCATCCGCGCACGCGTCCCGCGCGCGCGCACGCGCGCACGCGCACGCGCTGTGCGCGCGCACGCTATGGGCGCCGCCTGGACCGCATCGCGCGCGGCATCGCGCGCGCACGCGCGCTGTCACGCGCACGCGCGCGCGTGCGCGCACACGGCGCAATCGCGCGCGCGCATCACGCGCGCGCGGCGCGCACGCGCGCGCGCGCGCGCACTCGTGCGCGCGCACGCGCGCGCTGTGCGCGCACGCGCACTGCCTGCGCATCATGGCGTACGCATCGCACACTGCATGCGCACACTCACTGCACACACACACACTCACACACACACACACTATACACACACACACACACACTATACACACACACACACACACTATACACACACACACACACACACACACACACACACACACACACACACACACACACACACACACACACACACACACACACACACACACTCACACACACACACACACACACACACACACACACACACACACACACACACTCACACACACTCACACACACACAGCAGGATTCTGTTTTTTATTTCAATCGTTCTTTGTTTCAAACATGTTTAAACTCTGCTGTTCTGCAGAGACGATGCGCCGAGTGTCGGCGGTGCGCTCCAAGAGGAAAGGTACGAACTGAATTATTCCTGTAGTAATCATAATAATAATTATAATAATAATAATTATAATAATAATAATAATAATAATAATTATAATAATAATAATAATAATAATAATTATAATAATAATAATAATAATAATAGTAACAATACCATCTCTTAGTATTGCCGTGTCACCACCGCGGCTTTGTCATCACGTTATCCAGACTCTGTGTCTGTTGGTCCATCAGTGTCTGTCAGACTCTGTGTCTGTTGGTCCATCAGCGTCTGTCAGACTCTGTGTCTGTTGGTCCTTCAGTGTCTGTCAGACTCTGTGTCTGTTGGTCCATCAGTGTCTGTCAGACTCTGTGTCTGTTGGTCCATCAGCGTCTGTCAGACTCTGTGTCTGTTGGTCCATCAGTGTCTGTCAGACTCTGTGTCTGTTGGTCCTTCAGTGTCTGTCAGACTCTGTGTCTGTTGGTCCATCAGTGTCTGTCAGACTCTGTGTCTGTTGGTCCTTCAGTGTCTGTCAGACTCTGTGTCTGTTGGTCCATCAGTGTCTGTCAGACTCTGTGTCTGTTGGTCCATCAGTGTCTGTCAGACTCTGTGTCTGTTGGTCCATCAGCGTCTGTCAGACTCTGTGTCTGTTGGTCCATCAGTGTCTGTCAGACTCTGTGTCTGTTGGTCCATCAGTGTCTGTCAGACTCTGTGTCTGTTGGTCCATCAGTGTCTGTCAGACTCTGTGTCTGTTGGTCCATCAGCGTCTGTCAGACTCTGTGTCTGTTGGTCCATCAGCGTCTGTCAGACTCTGTGTCTGTTGGTCCATCAGCGTCTGTCAGACTCTGTGTCTGTTGGTCCATCAGCGTCTGTCAGACTCTGTGTCTGTTGGTCCATCAGCGTCTGTCAGACTCTGTGTCTGTTGGTCCATCAGCGTCTGTCAGACTCTGTGTCTGTTGGTCCATCAGTGTCTGTCAGACTCTGTGTCTGTTGGTCCATCAGCGTCTGTCAGACTCTGTGTCTGTTGGTCCATCAGTGTCTGTCAGACTCTGTGTCTGTTGGTCCATCAGCGTCTGTCAGACTCTGTGTCTGTTGGTCCTTCAGTGTCTGTCAGACTCTGTGTCTGTTGGTCCATCAGTGTCTGTCAGACTCTGTGTCTGTTGGTCCATCAGTGTCTGTCAGACTCTGTGTCTGTTGGTCCATCAGTGTCTGTCAGACTCTGTGTCTGTTGGTCCATCAGTGTCTGTCAGACTCTGTGTCTGTTGGTCCATCAGTGTCTGTCAGACTCTGTGTCTGTTGGTCCATCAGTGTCTGTCAGACTCTGTGTCTGTTGGTCCATCAGTGTCTGTCAGACTCTGTGTCTGTTGGTCCATCAGTGTCTGTCAGACTCTGTGTCTGTTGGTCCATCAGTGTCTGTCAGACTCTGTGTCTGTTGGTCCATCAGTGTCTGTCAGACTCTGTGTCTGTTGGTCCATCAGTGTCTGTCAGACTCTGTGTCTGTTGGTCCGTCAGTGTCTGTCAGACTCTGTGTCTGTTGGTCCGTCAGTGTCTGTCAGACTCTGTGTCTGTTGGTCCGTCAGTGTCTGTCAGACTCTGTGTCTGTTGGTCCGTCAGTGTCTGTCAGACTCTGTGTCTGTTGGTCCGTCAGTGTCTGTCAGTCTGGATCTGAGGCCCACAGGGTCTCGGCTCATTCTCCTCGACCTGTGGAGACGTTTCCACCTGATCCTG
>CM060673.1:1899538-1937038 GCA_030686955.1 Odontamblyopus rebecca
CAAAGAATTACAGAATCACAGAGAATCACAAAGAATCACAGAATTAAAGAATCACACAGAATCACAGAGATTCGAGAATCACAGAATCACGGAGAATCACAGTCTCTGTTTTTGTCTGAGAATATTTATTTCTGTTTAAAGGAACAAAGGACGACGCAGCGGAGAAGAAGAAAACAGGTGAGAGAGAAAGAGGAGGAGGAGCAGAGGAGGAGGAGCAGAGGAGGAGGTGCAGAGGAGGAGGTGCAGAGGAGGAGGAGCAGAGGAGGAGGAGCAGAGGAGCAGAGGAGGAGGAGCAGAGGAGGTGCAGAGGAGGAGGAGCAGAGGAGGAGGTGCAAAGGAGGAGGTGCAGAGGAGGAGGAGCAGAGGAGGAGGAGCAGAGGAGGAGGTGGAGAGGAGGAGGAGCAGAGGAGGAGGAGCAGAGGAGGAGCAGAGGAGGAGGTGCAGAGGAGGAGGAGCAGAGGAGGAGGTGCAGAGGAGGAGGAGCAGAGGAGGAGGTGCAGAGGAGGAGGTGCAGAGGAGGAGGAGCAGAGGAGGAGGTGCAGAGGAGGAGGAGCAGAGGAGGAGGAGCAGAGGAGGAGGTGCAGAGGAGGAGGAGCAGAGGAGGAGGAGCAGAGGAGGAGGTGCAGAGGAGAAGGAGCAGAGGAGGAGGTGCAGAGGAGGAGGAGCAGAGGAGGTGGAGCAGAGGAGAAGGTGCAGAGGAGGAGGTGCAGAGGAGGAGCAGAGGAGGAGGTGCAGAGGAGGAGGAGCAGAGGAGGAGGTGCAGAGGAGGAGGTGCAGAGGAGGAGCAGAGGAGGAGGTGTAGAGGAGGAGCAGAGGGGGAGGTGGAGAGGAGGAGGAGCAGAGGAGGAGGTGCAGAGGAGGAGGTGGAGAGGAGGAGCAGAGGGGGAGGTGGAGAGGAGGTGCAGTGACCTTTGCCCTCTGTTTCAGGTCAGAAGTATTTTCAGTGCGTTTTCGTTCCTGGAAAAGGCGGGGCTTTCCCTCGGCGACCTTTCACCCCGGCCATGCCCGTGATGATGTCACCGGCGTTCAGAGCAGCCGTGGAGCAGCGCGAGAGAGCGACGCCGCGACAGTGACCCCGACTCCTCTGACCGACACCGAAACATCTACGATTTACCATCTACGATCTACGGCCGAGCAGAGCATCACACACACACCTGTAACACACACCCACCTGTAACACACACACACACACCTGTAACACACACCTGTAACACACACCTACACCTGTAACACACACCTGTAACACACACACCTGTAACACACACACACCTGTAACACACGCACACCTGTAACACACACCTGTAACACACACCTGTAACACACACACACACCTGTAACACACACCTGTAACACACACACACCTGTAACACACACACACCTGTAACACACACCTGTAACACACACCTGTAACACACACACACCTGTAACACACACACACCTATAACACACACACACACCTATAACACACACACACACACCTGTAACACACACCTGTAACACACACCTGTAACACACACACCTGTAACACACACACACCTGTAACACACACACACCTGTAACACACACACACCTGTAACACACACCTGTAACACACACCCACCTGTAACACACACACCTGTAACACACACCTGTAACACACACACCTGTAACACACACACCTGTAACACACACACCTGTAACACACACACACCTGTAACACACGCACACCTGTAACACACACCTGTAACACACACCTACACCTGTAACACACACCTGTAACACACACCTGTAACACACACACACCTGTAACACACACCTGTAACACACACACACCTGTAACACACACACACCTGTAACACATACACACCTGTAACACACACACACCTGTAACACATACACACCTGTAACACACACACCTGTAACACACACACACCTGTAACACACACACCTGTAACACACACCTGTAACACACACACACCTGTAACACACACCCACCTGTAACACACACACCTGTAACACACACCTGTAACACACACACCTGTAACACACACCTGTAACACACACACACCTGTAACACACACCTGTAACACACACACACCTGTAACACACACACACCTGTAACACACACCTGTAACACACACCCACCTGTAACACACACACCTGTAACACACACACCTGTAACACACACACACCTGTAACACACACCTGTAACACACACACACCTGTAACACACACCTGTAACACACACACACGATGTTCTGCCCATGACACCACGGCAGAGATCAGAGGTCACAGGTCAGCGGTCACAGGTCAGAGGTCAGGCTGGAGTCTGAACCTGTCTGAGACATTCTGTGAGTCTTACTGAGCTCAGAGCGCCCCCTGCTGACGGGATCTTACTCGGGATGCAACGATATTCGATGTAATATCGAATGTTTCGATATCGGCCTCCTGATTGGATTCAGGTGCTGGGTCCATCCTCGTGTCTCTGTCCTTTAGGTCCAGAGGGAAACGGTTCGAATCGAGGGAAAACCGTATCGTTGCATCACTGGTGATTACAAATGTTTATATTTATGTCACTGTGCAATAAGGGGGCGGGGTCTATTTATTTACTGATTGGTCAGAGGGGAGGGGCTCTGTGCTCTGATTGGTCAGAGGGGAGGGGCTCTGTGCTCTGATTGGTCAGAGGGGAGGGGCTCTGTGCTCTGATTGGTCAGAGGGGAGGGGCTCTGTGCTCTGATTGGTCAGAGGGGAGGGGCTCTGTGCTCTGATTGGTCAGAGGAAGTGAATGTTTTATTCTAAACCTTCTTTTGGAGGAACTGACTGAACTTGAACATGTACTTTATGTACTTTATGTACTTTATGTACTTTATCTAATATATGTACCACAGTATGTAATGGAGAAGCACAGTACTGTCCCTGTAGTAGTTGTACAGTTGTAGTACAGTTGTAGTACAGTTGTAGTACAGTTGTAGTGCAGTTGTAGTACAGTTGTAGTACAGTTGTAGTACAGTTGTAGTACAGTTGCAGTACAGTTGTAGTACAGGTGTAGTACAGGTGTAGTACAGGTGTAGTACAGTTGTAGTACAGGTGTAGTACAGTTGTAGTACAGTAGTAGTACAGTTGTAGTACAGTTGTAGTACAGTTGCAGTACAGTTGCAGTACAGTTGTAGTACAGGTGTAGTACAGTTGTAGTACAGTTGTAGTACAGTTGTAGTACAGTTGTACAGTTGTAGTACAGCTGTAGTACAGTTGTAGTACAGCTGTAGTACAGGTGTAGTACAGTTGTAGTACAGCTGTAGTACAGGTGTAGTACAGCTGTAGTACAGGTGTAGTACAGGTGTAGTACAGTTGTAGTACAGTTGTAGTACAGGTGTAGTACAGTTGTAGTACAGCTGTAGTACAGGTGTAGTACAGTTGTAGTACAGGTGTAGTACAGTTGTAGTACAGGTGTAGTACAGTTGTAGTACAGCTGTAGTACAGGTGTAGTACAGTTGTAGTACAGGTGTAGTACAGTTGTAGTACAGCTGTAGTACAGGTGTAGTACAGGTGTAGTACAGGTGTAGTACAGTTGTAGTACAGTTGTAGTACAGGTGTAGTACAGGTGTAGTACAGTTGTAGTACAGGTGTAGTACAGGTGTAGTACAGGTGTAGTACAGTTGTAGTACAGGTGTAGTACAGGTGTAGTACAGGTGTAGTACAGTTGTAGTACAGTATTACTCGTGCTGCTCCTGGAGGATCTGAACCAAACTGACTCTGAGCTTTAATCAGGTTCTGATGTTCTGCTGTTTCCTCGTCTCAGACCTGTTTCCTGTTTGTTTCCTTCATGTTTGACTCTTGATTACTCGTCTGTTTCATCTGCAAAGCTCCAGACGCTCTGCTCCACCCTGTGATGTCATCAGGTGAACAGCTCCTTTTCCCTTTAGTTCAGTCGAGGCGACTCCAGAAGAGCTGAAACGATCCAGGTGATTCTAGTGAAGCTGTGTGGAGTTTAAAAACACAGTGGAGCACTTCCTGTATCACCACACGGTGACATCACGAGGTGGAACAGAGGGTTTAGTTCTTTGTGGTGAGGAAACATTAGAACAGATCAGAAAACAGAGCAAACCTGTAAAATGCTCTTTAAATAACAGTGAGTAAACCTCCTGTGGCTCTGAGGAGAAATCACCACTTTTCACTCAAATTATCTTTAGACAGTTTTTTTTCACAGAACTTGGTGTTTTCTTGTAAACGTCAAATGTGTAAAAAGTGTTTTATTTCCTGGACTGTCAGAGCCTCAGCACTGCCCCCGTGTGGAGGCTCTGGGGAAGTGCGCCCATTGTGAGTGCGGTGCACTTCCCCAGAGCCTCCACACGGGGGCAGTGCTGAGTCATGTTTAGAGTTTGTCGGAGAGTTTTTTGTAAATGTTTGAGTGTAAAATGGAGTCGTGTTGTGCATGTACAGACCAGACGCGTGTTTGAAAATGTGAGTTTTGCCGTGAAAAAGTTTTAATCAAAGTTTTGATCACAAAATAAAATCTGACAAAACAGAATTCGACAAGTTTCATTCTTACACAATCTGTGACGCTCTTTAACCAGCGGAAAAACTGTTCAGTCCCGGTTCAGTCTTGGTTCAGTCCTGGTTCAGTCCCGGTTCAGTCCCGGTTCAGTCTTGGTTTAGTCCCGGTTTAGTCCCGGTTCAGTCCCGGTTCAGTCCCGGTTCAGTCTTGGTTTAGTCCCGGTTTAGTCCCGGTTCAGTCCCGGTTCAGTCCCGGTTCAGTCGCGGTTTAGACCCGGTTCAGTCCCGGTTCAGTCCCGGTTCAGTCCTAGTTTAGTCCTGGTTTAGTCCTGGTTCAGTCATGGTTCAGTCCCGCTTTAGTCCCGGTTCAGTCCCGGTTCAGTCCTAGTTTAGTCCCGGTTTAGTCCTGGTTCAGTCCCGGTTTAGTCCTGGTTCAGTCCCGGTTTAGTCCTGGTTCAGTCCCGGTTTAGTCCCGGTTAAGTTCTGGTTCAGTCCTGGTTCAGTCCCGGTTCAGTCCCGGTTCAGTCCCGGTTCAGTCTTGGTTTAGTCCCGGTTCAGTCCCGGTTCAGTCCCGGTTCAGTCCCGGTTCAGTCCCGGTTTAGTCCCGGTTCAGTCTTGGTTCAGTCCCGGTTCAGTCCCGGTTCAGTCCCGGTTCAGTCCCGGTTCAGTCCCGGTTCAGTCTTGGTTTAGTCCCGGTTCAGTCCCGGTTCAGTCCCGGTTCAGTCCCGGTTTAGTCCCGGTTCAGTCCCGGTTCAGTCCCGGTTCAGTCCCGGTTCAGTCCCGGTTTAGTCCTGGTTCAGTCCCGGTTTAGTCCCGGTTTAGTTCTGGTTCAGTCCTGGTTCAGTCCTGGTTTAGTCCCGGTTTAGTCCTGGTTTAGTCCTGGTTCAGGAGCAGAACGTCTCGTTTAAACTCTCGGGGGTCGGAGTTCAGACCTGCGGCTGTGATTGGTCAGAGCGTGTAGTGGGTGCTGCGCTCTGATTGGCTGGTGGAGGACAGGCGTCTCTGTGGGCGGAGCTTGTGCAGGACGCTGTAGAAGCGCGTCCTGAAGGGGGCGCTGTTAAAGCCGTACAGCAGCGGGTTCAGCACACAGTGAAGAAGAGCCACGGTCTGAGTGAGCGCCAGCGCCACCTCCAGGCGGTCCCAGGCCTGCAGGAGAACCACAGCGAGAACGTGAAGAACCACAGCGAGAACGTGAAGAACCACAGCGAGAACGTGAAGAACCACAGCGAGAACGTGAAGAACCACAGCGAGAACGTGAAGAACCACAGCGAGAACGTGAAGAACCACAGCGAAAACGTGAAGAACCACAGCGAGAACGTGAAGAACCACAGCGAGAACGTGAAGAACCACAGCGAGAACGTGAAGAACCACAGCGAGAACGTGAAGAACCACAGCGAAAACGTGAAGAACCACAGCGAGAACGTGAAGAACCACAGCGAGAACGTGAAGAACCACAGCAAGAACGTGAAGAACCACAGCGAGAACATGAAGAACCACAGCAAAAACGTGAAGAACCACAGCAAAAACGTGAAGAACCACAGCGAGAACGTGAAGAACCACAGCGAGAACGTGAAGAACCACAGCGAGAACGTGAAGAACCACAGCAAAAACGTGAAGAACCACAGCGAGAACGTGAAGAACCACAGCGAGAACGTGAAGAACCACAGCGAAAACGTGAAGAACCACAGCGAGAACGTGAAGAACCACAGCGAGAACGTGAAGAACCACAGCGAGAACGTGAAGAACCACAGCGAGAACGTGAAGAACCACAGCGAGAACGTGAAGAACCACAGCGAGAACGTGAAGAACCACAGCGAGAACGTGAAGAACCACAGCGAGAACGTGAAGAACCACAGCGAGAACGTGAAGAACTACAGCGAGAATGTGAAGAACCACAGCAGAACATGAAGAACCACAGCGAGAATGTGAAGAACCACAGCAGAACATGAAGAAGAACCACAGCGAGAATGTGAAGAACCACAGCAAGAACGTGAAGAACCACAGCGAGAACGTGAAGAACCACAGCGAGAATGTGATGAACCACAGCAGAACATGAAGAACCACAGCGAGAATGTGAAGAACCACAGCAGAACATGAAGAAGAACCACAGCGAGAATGTGAAGAACCACAGCAAGAACGTGAAGAACCACAGCAAAAACGTGAAGAACCACAGCGAGAACGTGAAGAACCACAGCGAGAACGTGAAGAACCACAGCGAGAACGTGAAGAACCACAGCGAGAACGTGAAGAACCACAGCGAGAACGTGAAGAACCACAGCGAGAACGTGAAGAACCACAGCAAGAACATGAAAAACCACAGCGAGAACGTGAAGAACCACAGCGAAAACGTGAAGAACCACAGTGAGAAGTGAAGAACCACAGCAAGAACGTGAAGAACTACAGCGAGAATGTGAAGAACCACAGCGAGAATGTGAAGAACCACAGCAGAACGTGAAGAACCACAGCGAGAATGTGAAGAACCACAGCGAGAACGTGAAGAACCACAGCGAGAACGTGAAGAACCACAGCGAGAACGTGAAGAACCACAGCGAGAACGTGAAGAACCACAGCAGAACATGAAGAACCACAGCGAGAACGTGAAGAACCACAGCGAGAACGTGAAGAACCACAGCGAGAACGTGAAGAACCACAGCGAGAACGTGAAGAACCACAGCGAGAACGTGAAGAACCACAGCGAAAATGTGAAGAACCACAGCGAGAACGTGAAGAACCACAGCGAGAACGTGAAGAACCACAGCGAGAACGTGAAGAACCACAGCGAGAACGTGAAGAACCACAGCGAGAACATGAAGAACCACAGCAGAACATGAAGAACCACAGCAGAACATGAAGAACCACAGCAGAACATGAAGAACCACAGTGAGAACATGAAGAACCACAGTGAGAACATGAAGAACCACAGCAAGAACATGAAAAACCACAGCAAGAACGTGAAGAACCACAGCGAGAACGTGAAGAACCACAGCGAGAACGTGAAGAACCACAGCAGAACATGAAGAACCACAGTGAGAACACGAAGAACCACAGCAAGAACACGAAGAACCACAGCAAGAACATGAAAAACCACAGCGAGAACGTGAAGGACCACAGCGAAAACGTGAAGAACCACAGTGAGAAGTGAAGAACCACAGCAAGAACGTGAAGAACTACAGCGAGAATGTGAAGAACCACAGCGAGAATGTGAAGAACCACAGCAGAACGTGAAGAAGAACCACAGCAAGAATGTGAAGAACCACAGTAGAACATGAAGAAGAACCACAGTGAGAATGTGAAGAACTACAGCGAGAATGTGAAGAACCACAGCAGAACATGAAGAACCACAGCGAGAATGTGATGAACCACAGCAGAACATGAAGAACCACAGCGAGAATGTGAAGAACCACAGCAGAACATGAAGAAGAACAACAGCGAGAATGTGAAGAACCACAGTAGAACATGAAGAACCACAGCAGAACGTGAAGAACCACAGCGAGAATGTGAAGAACCACAGCGAGAACATGAAGAACCACAGCAGAACATGAAGAACCACAGCAGAACATGAAGAACCACAGCGAGAATGTGAAGAACCACAGCAGAACATGAAGAAGAACCACAGCAGAACATGAAAAAGAACCACAGCAGAACATGAAAAAGAACCACAGCAGAACATGAAGAACCACAGCGAGAACGTGAAGAACCACAGTAGAACATGAAGAAGAACCACAGCAGAACATGAAGAAGAACCACAGCAGAACATGAAGAACCACAGCAAGAATGTGAAGAACCACAGTAGAACATGAAGAAGAACCACAGTGAGAATGTGAAGAACCACAGTAGAACATCATGAAGAACCACAGCAGAACATGAAGAACCACAGCAGAACATAAAGAAGAACCACAGCGAGTTCTTGCGGTTCTTGATGTTCACGTTCTGCAGAACCCTCTCACCTCGCACTCTTTGGTGGAGAACTTCCCGAGAGTGTGGACCAGCAGGACGGCGTTGAAGGGGGCGTGGCACAGGACGAACACCAGCGCCACCACCAGGACGAGGCGGACGGCGCGCTCTCTCCGGAAGCCCCGCCCCTTTCCGCTCAGGCCCCGCCCCTTCAGCAGCGTGGCGACGATGGAGCCGTAACAGAAGCACATGATGAGGAGCGGAACCAGGAAGCCCACCGTGATCTGCAGCACCGGCAGCACCACTTTGACCGTGTGCGCCATGGAGCTGTGGGGCAGCCGCAGGGCGCAGACCACGGGGGCGGGGCCAGAGGAGAGCAGGGGGGAGGGGTCAATGAGGGAGGAGTTAAAGAAGGAGGGGGTGGAGTCAGAGCGGGTGGGGCCAAAGACCTGAGGAGAGAGAACACGGTCAGAGGGGGCGGGGTCAGAGGGGGTGGGGCCATATTCCGTATCTCTGAGTGTCTGAGTGAGTGACGTCTCCACAGCGTCGCTCACATGAGGCTCCTGTTGCCACGGTTACCGGAGCCAATCTGGAGCCAGGTCCATATTTGGAAATCCTCCCGCGAGTATCATAGCAACACAAGAGCCAATCATGAGTGAGGAGGTTAAATGTGGCGCCTCCTCCTGGCAGAGCTGATGCATCATATATACGGACTATGGATGTGATACTCTGCACCTGCAGGACACTGGATTTACCTGATTCTGCACAAGAAGAAGAAACTTTGAGCTTTAAAGAGTTTAAGTCACTGATTTATGTTGTTTGTTCTGTTCCGTACGAACAACAACAGAGTCACAATTTAACCAAATTCTCTTTACTTTCCATCCATCCATCCATCCACCTTCTCCCGCTTAATCCGGCTGGGTCGCGGGGGCAGCATGCTGCCCAATACTCATAGCACCTGACCCCCCCTATGAACCCCTCTGCAGGGTGGGTGGACAACATGGTCCTTGATGTTAGTTCATAGGGGTGCTCGTTAAATTATGCTCGTTCAGATTCTAGTCACATTAGATATTGTGACTGTTTGAGATATTTTGTCATTTTATTTCAGAAATCGTCACTCGGGGGAAAGCGGGAAGGGAACTTACTTAGCAACGAAACGAGCTGTCAATCAAACCTGTTGCTAACGCTAGGGGGAGGGGCCTCGGGGAATGAAGGCGTCTGATTGGTCCGTTATTTATGTTCAGATCTTGATTCAGGAACAAAACAGAGAAATGAAAAGTTCAGGATCCTGTGTGGCGGCTTCAGACGAACAGTTTAAGTCCAGAATGACGAGGCTCAGAGCAGCAGGTACAGACAGAGGGACGAGAAGATCCTAATGTGAAGGAGCCCCAAGAGCCTCCTGGAGCACTTCCTGTTTGACACGCGGCGGCTAACGGGTTAGCGGCTAACGGGTTAGCTTAGTCCACTCATATATACGGACTATGGGCGGGGACAGAGAGGGAGCAAACTTTACCTCAGGAGATCTCACCTGGTTCGAGTCCAGTTCCGAGAAAAAGTCCAGGTCCAGGTCCAGGTCCAGGCTGTGGTTGAACCAATCCCCCAGCTCCAGGCTGTGGTTGAACCAATCCCCCAGCTCCATAACGTTGTGGTGCTGGGGCACGTAGCTGTCGTAGAAGATGAAGTTGGGCAGACTGAGCAGTACCGCGCAGAGCCACACGAGGGCGCACACGAGGCGGCGGGGTGCGTGCGAGCTGGCGCGGAGCCGTCGACGAGCGTGCACCACGGCCGCGTAGCGGTCAGCGCTTACCGCCGCCAGCAGCAGGGCGGCGCTGTAGAAGCTCACGCTGTACCCGCCCCTCAGCATCTTACACCCCACCCCCGCGTCTGGCCACACCCCCAAATCCATCACCACCAAACCCGGCAACATCAGGACTATAACCAGATCTGCCAGCGCCAGGTGCAGGAGCAGCACCTGCAAGACAAGAGACAGGAGCTGTGAGGACCCGACAGGAGCCGAGGCACACCTGAAAGTCCAGACTCCAGGTACGAATAAAGACGAGCCGGAACCAACGACCCAGAACCAACCGACCCAGAACCAACGACCCAGAACCAACCGACCCAGAACCAACGACCCAGAACCAACGACCCAGAACCAACGACCCAGAACCAACGACCCAGAACCAACCGACCCAGAACCAACGACCCAGAACCAACCGACCCATAACCAACCGACCCAGAACCAACCGACCCAGAACCAATGACCCAGAACCAATCGACACGGAACCAACCGACCCAGAACCAACCGACCCAGAACCAACGACCCAGAACCAACCGACCCAGAACCAACGACCCAGAACCAACCGACCCAGAACCAACGACCCAGAACCAACCGACCCAGAACCAACCGACCCAGAACCAACCGACCCAGAACCAACGACCCAGAACCAACCGACCCAGAACCAACGACCCAGAACCAACGACCCGGAACCAACCGACCCAGAACCAACCGACCCAGAACCAACCGACCCGGAACCAACCGACCCAGAACCAACCGACCCAGAACCAACGACCCAGAACCAACCGACCCAGAACCAACGACCCAGAACCAACCGACCCAGAACCAACGACCCAGAACCAATGACCCAGAACCAACGACCCAGAACCAACCGACCCAGAACCAACGACCCAGAACCAATGACCCGGAACCAACCGATCCAGAACCAACGACCCAGAACCAACGACCCGGAACCAACCGATCCAGAACCAACGACCCGGAACCAACGACCCGGAACCAACGACCCGGAAACAACCGATCCAGAACCAACGACCCGGAACCAACGACCCGGAACCAACCGACCCAGAACCAACGACCCGGAACCAACCGACCCGGAACCAACCGACCCGGAACCAACCGACCCAGAACCAACGACCCAGAACCAACCGACCCAAAACCAACGACCCAGAACCAACGACCCAGAACCAACCGACCCAGAACCAACGACCCAGAACCAACGACCCAGAACCAACGACCCAGAACCAACCGACCCAGAACCAACGACCCAGAACCAACGACCCAGAACCAACGACCCGGAACCAACCGACCCAGAACCAACGACCCGGAACCAACCGACCCGGAACCAACCGACCCAGAACCAACCGACCCAGAACCAACGACCCGGAACCAACGACCCGGAACCAACCGACCCAGAACCAACCGACCCAGAACCAACGACCCAGAACCAACGACCCAGAACCAACGACCCAGAACCAATCGACTCAGAACCAACGACCCGGAACCAATGACCCGGAACCAACCGATCCAGAACCAACGACCCGGAACCAACGACCCGGAACCAACCGATCCAGAACCAACGACCCGGAACCAACGACCCGGAACCAACGACCCGGAAACAACCGATCCAGAACCAACGACCCGGAACCAACGACCCGGAACCAACTGACCCAGAACCAACGACCCGGAACCAACGACCCGGAACCAACCGACCCGGAACCAACCGACCCGGAACCAACGACCCGGAACCAACAACCCGGAACCAACCGACCCGGAACCAACCGACCCGGAACCAACGACTCGGAACCAACCGACCCGGAACCAACCGACCCGGAACCAACGACACGGAACCAACGACACGGAACCAACGACCCGGAACCAACCGACCCGGAACCAACGACCCAGAACCAACCGACCCGGAACCAACCGACCCAGAACCAACCGACCCGGAACCAACCGCCCCGGAACCAACGCCCCGGAACCAACGACCCAGAACCAACGACCCGGAACCAACCGACCCGGAACCCACCGACCCGGAACCAACCGACCCGGAACCAACGACCCGGAACCAACGACCCGGAACCAACGACCCGGAACCAACGACCCAGAACCAACCGACCCGGAACCAACGACCCGGAACCAACGACCCAGAACCAACGACCCGGAACCAACGACCCGGAACCAACCGACCCGGAACCAACCGACCCGGAACCAACGACCCGGAACCAACAACCCGGAACCAACCGACCCGGAACCAACCGACCCGGAACCAACGACCCGGAACCAACCGACCCGGAACCAACGATACGGAACCAACGACACGGAACCAACGACCCGGAACCAACCGACCCGGAACCAACCGACCCGGAACCAACCGACCCGGAACCAACGACCCGGAACCAACCGACCCGGAACCAACGACCGAGAACCAACCGACCCAGAACCAACCGACCCAGAACCAACCGACCCGGAACCAACCGACCCGGAACCAACAACCCGGAACCAACGACCCAGAACCAACGACCCAGAACCAACGACCCAGAACCAACCGACCCAGAACCAACCGACCCAGAACCAACGACCCAGAACCAATCGACACGGAACCAATGACCCAGAACCAACGACCCAGAACCAATGACCCAGAACCAACGACCCAGAACCAATGCCCCAGAACCAATGACCCAGAACCAATGACCCAGAACCACAGAGGAACCTGACGGATGGAGGGTTGGGGTACCTGGGTGATGTAGGGGTATCTGGGTGTTGTTGGGGTACCTGGGTGATGTTGGGGTATCTGGGTGTTGTTGGGGTACCTGGGTGATGTTGGGGTATCTGGGTGATGTTGGGGTACCTGGGTGATGTTGGGGTACCTGGGTGTTTTTGGGGGTATCTCGGTGTTGTTGGGGTACCTGGGTAATGTTGGGGTATCTAGGTGATGTTGGGGTACCTGGGTGTTGTTGGGGGTACCTGGGTGATGTAGGGGTACCTGGGTGATGTAGGGGTACCTGGGTGATGTTGGGGTACCTGGGTAATGTTGGGGTATCTAGGTGATGTTGGGGTACCTGGGTGTTTTTGGGGGTATCTGGGTGTTGTAGGGGTACCTGTGTGTTGTTGGGGGTACCTGGGTGATGTAGGGGTACCTGGGTGATGTAGGGGTAC
This sequence comes from Odontamblyopus rebecca, assembly GCA_030686955.1. NCBI lineage: Eukaryota > Metazoa > Chordata > Actinopteri > Gobiiformes > Gobiidae > Odontamblyopus > Odontamblyopus rebecca. Next base: position 1,912,857 of record CM060673.1, read on the forward strand.
CTGGGTGATGGAGGGTCTGGGGGCGCAGCACAGGGGCAGGAGCATGAGGCAGTTCCCGATCAGCCCCAGGACACAGATCACCGAGTGGACGTACGGCCCCAGGACCAGAACCAGGCTCCGGTTCTGGACGGCCTCGCACGGACCCTCCCAGGAGCCGTTGTAATAGTCCAGGTAATCCTCCTCCAGGAAGTCCTGCGTGGGGTCCAGGGTCGTCATCTGAGGGCCACACACAGATCAGGACTCAACTCTGCCTTGTTTAAACTTGGCTTTGTTTCTTTTTTTTATTGGGAAAAAGACAAATACATACAAAATTATACAACAACAGCAGCACAGGACAACAGACAGCAGACAACAGACAGCAGGCACAGGCACAGGCACAGGCACAGGCACAGGCACAGGCACGCGCACACGCGCACACGCGCACACGCGCACACGCGCACACGCACACACGCACACAGACACACACACACACACACACACAAACCTAGAGGAAAGACAAAAAACAATCTAAAAAATAATGATCAAGGAGGGAAATTGTGTTATGTATGTGTGTGTTTGTGTGTGTTTTTGTGTGTGTGTGTGTGTGTGAGTGTCTAAGGTGCATTAAAAGAAGGACTATGTGCAAGTGTCTCCACTTGAGACAGAGGTATTGTCCCAAGGACACCACCTCTTACTTATCTTTGTAAGATAAGATAAGATAAGATAAACTTTATTGTCCCCCGAGGGAGAAATTTGTCTTGGGCACGTAGTGCAGGGTGCAGTCAATAAATACAATACAAAAACAATACAAAACAATACAATACAATAAAATACACAAATAGTATAAATATAGAGTAAAATGCAGAGTGCAGTACAATATCATGCAATAGTGCAGGACTAGTAAGGTGACCTCAGCATAGTCTGTATAAAACAGAACCAGCAGATGTGGCTTCCAGAGTTAATGAGGATGGAGTGGGATTAAGTGAAGTAGAAAAAGGGTTGGGGGTGGGCAGAGGATCCACAGCTGTAGGCCTCCCCCCTGCCCACAAGGAGGCAAAGGTGATCTACAACACCCTAACCCTCCCCAAACTGGGAGGGTTAAGGGGGGAGGGGCTAGGGTAGTGGATCCACAGTAGAAGGCCTCCCCACTACCCTGGGAGAGACGTGTGGGGGCCAGGGACCGAGCTGGTTTTTATGTGTTTGTTGAGGAGGGATATTGAGGTGGGAATGAAATTGTACTTGTACTTGGCTTTGTTTCTGTCTCGTCTTGTCTAATGTGTCTTATTCCTCGACTCTCTCCGCTCTTTTCTCCAAAACTAAATTAACTCTGGATTCGATAAATTGGTCTTTTAACAAAATTGACACTTTAACAAGACAAGCAGGGTCGGGTGAACCTTCGTGTTCTTTGGACAGAGAGGATTTATCTATTCGGAACCAGGATTTCAGGACTTTGCATTTTGGATCACGCGTGGACCTGATTTTTCCGAAAATCCAAATATTGAGGAGCTTTTCAAAGCCCCGGAAACTGGAGCGAGGCAGAGCTTCAAGTGCTCGAACTGTGTGACTCTGGGCCGGGGTCTGATGGACCTGGAAGCTCTAAATAGCAATTTTTGGATAAAATCTGGAGGAAACTTGGAGTTCTGCATAGAAATGACCTTGAGACCAGTGGACAAACAGAGCAGTGTTGTGGAAATTCGACGTAGCTGCTCCAAAACAACATAACCCAGTCTTATCTTTGGACTCCCCAGGACAAGGCTCAGCCACCCTGAGAGCAGCGAGAGCCTGAACCCCCAAACCCCCCACAGCCTCGTCCCGGCCTGGTGGGCGGAGCCGTTTCTGACCCTGGACCATCTCCACCTCCTGACTCCTCCTCCCACTGCAATGTCCTGTCATAATGTATATACGTGTTCTTTTTGTTCTTCCTCTATTTTCCTTTTTCTCTGTAGTCGTTAGTTATAGTTATTATAGTTATTAGTATATATAGTATAAAGAGTTATTAAAGTGGATCACAGCAGTAATCTCGTAGTTTCCTGTTTCAGTTAGTGATAAATAAAGATGGTTCTGTCACACTTGTTTAGTTCAGATTTATGTGGGATTATAATCTCTAGACTCATGTTTAGTTCATCTTTAGGTGGGATGATAATCTCTAGACTCATGTTTAGTTCATCTTTAGGTGGGATTATAATCTCTAGACTCATGTTTAGTTCATCTTTAGGTGGGATTATAATCTCTAGACTCATGTTTAGTTCATCTTTAGGTGGGATTATAATCTCTAGACTCATGTTTAGTTAATCTTTAGGAGGGATGATAATCTCTAGACTCATGTTTAGTTCATGTTTAGGTGGGATGATAATCTCTAGACTCATGTTTAGTTCATTTTTAGGTGGGATTATAATCTCTAGACTCATGTTTAGTTAATCTTTAGGAGGGATGATAATCTCTAGACTCATGTTTAGTTCATGTTTAGGTGGGATTATAATCTCTAGACCCATGTTTAGTTCATTTTTAGGTGGGATTATAATCTCTAGACCCATGTTTAGTTCATCTTTAGGTGGGATTATAATCTCTAGACTCATGTTTAGTTCATCTTTAGGTGGGATTATAATCTCTAGACTCATGTTTAGTTCATTTTTAGGTGGGATTATAATCTCTAGACTCATGTTTAGTTCATCTTTAGGTGGGATTATAATCTCTAGACTCATGTTTAGTTCATTTTTAGGTGGGATTATAATCTCTAGACCCATGTTTAGTTCATCTTTAGGTGGGATTATAATCTCTAGACTCATGTTCAGTTCATCTTTGTGGGGGTGGAGGGAAATGTGGGATTGTTCTCTTTTTAATCACTGTGAAGCTCTTTGTGTTGCATTTTTGTATGAAAAGCGCTCTATAAATAAAGTTGGACTGATTGATAAACTGTGGAGTCCCCCAGGGTTCAATCCTTGCCTCTGTTCTCTTTGCTCTTTACCTCCTCACACTGAGTGAAATCTTTAAAAAACACGGCATTAAATATCACTTTTCCGCAGATGATTGCCAAATTTACCTGACGCTTAAGAAACTTGCTTCTGCCGCCTGACAAATTCTTCATTATTATTTCTGTGGTAATTATAGGACGTCATTTCTGCTCAGGTGACGGCGACAAACTCCACAAAACTAGTGAAGAGAAACGACCTGAGGCTGAGGAAAAGTCTGTGTTATTATAAAATCTGAATCAAAAGGAAATGACTAAAGACTGAAACAGACTTTCCCACAGCCTCCGGTCGTTTCTCTTCACGAGTTTTGTGGAGTTCGTCGCCTTCAGCTGAGCAGAAATGACGTTCGCAGCACAAATGAAGCACAAACGATGGACAGGGTTTTTGTGCAGGTTTGAGTTTGATGGGGGCGACTTCACGAGGTTTGACAGTGATTTTAAATTTGACAAACATGTTAATGCTGTTGGAAAATCTGTTGTTTTATCTAAAATTAAACCTTTTAAATCATCTGAACAGGTCACACACACTTTTCCCTCCTCGCACTTTTTCCCGGCATCAGCCTCCTGCACTTTCTCACTTAGACTTTTAACTGGAAGCAAAAAACACGAGCACATTCCCTCGATTTTAGCCTCGTTGCACCGGCTTCCAGATCGTTTTAGAGCTGATTTTGAGATTTTATCGTTTGTTTTTAAAGCTTTAAATGTTCCGGCCCCACAGAACGTCTCGGACCTCATCCACACTTACCCCCCCCCAGGAGCCGAGGGCCGAGGTCCAGCTGCAGCTCGTGGGGCCAAAGTGGAGACTTAAACCAGGAGGATCAGGTTTTCTCTGTAGCGACACTAAACTGTGAAACTTTCTGCCCCTCACGTCCGAACAGCCCCGACAGTCCAGGGTTTAAGTCTCGTCTTAAAACCCACTTTTATTCTCTGGGCTTTTAACACCGCGTGAGTTTGTGTGCTCCTCTGTGTCTCTTGTCTCTTTTATTTTTATTTATTTTTATTCTACTTTGTGATTTTTGCGGTGTTGCTTTAATTTGATTTGACTGGTTTTATTGTTTTACGACTGGTGTGACCACATTTGAGCTTCTTCTTTTTGTTTTCTCTCTGTGCAGCACTTTGGAAGCCGCTCTGTTTGTGAAACGTGCTGTAGAAATAAAGTGGAGCGTCTTAAACACGTCTGTTCTCTCACACGCTTCATAACGGAGGCTCCAGGTGTGGGCTTCAGGTGCTTGGCTCAGAGGCACATGGGCAGAGCCGGAGTCGCCCCCTCAGCCTCTGAATCACACCTCAGTATTTCCCTGAATTCTCCTGATCTAAACTGGATTAACCACTACAGCCGCACGCGTCACTGCAGAAAGACCAGAACCCGGGGAAAACCAGGTCTGGACCAGGACTAAACCCAGTCCAGACTAGACCTGGTTCAGACCTGGTTCAGACCTGGTTCAGTCCTGGTCTGGCTCCGGTTCATATCAGGCTTAGACCCCGTATAGTCTGGGTTTAGTTCTGGTGCAGTTCTCGGTGGTTTGTGGTCTGACCCAGTTACTACATAAGTACGTGAATATGAAGTACTGAAAACAGCAAAAGTACATGCACCAAACCAGGTCACTGCAAAGTGTAGCAGCCTCCACCACACCGAAACCAGGTCTAAACCAGGTCTAGACCTGGTTTAGACCTGGTCTCCGCGGTTTGGATCGGGTAAGAGATAAGATTAAAGATCCCGGTGTCAGATTCCCGCTGGAGGTTCTGCTCGTCCCTGGAGACGTTTGGAAACTCACCTGAACTACGTCACGTCACACAAAACGACACCAGAGTGTGAGCTCGCCTCTCCACAGACCTGACCTGCCGCACCTGCTTTTCTCCAGAGGGAACAAACAAATATCATCTCCATGGAGACGATATTTACAGTGCAGCTTTACGATAAGGTCAAATACACCAAGTAGCAGTATTTACAGCAGTAATATTAGTATTTACAGCAGTAATATTAGTATCTGCAGCAGTAATATTAGTATTTACAGCAGTAATATTAGTATTTACAGCAGTAATATTAGTATCTGCAGCAGTAGTGGCCACAGTAGTAGTAGTATTTACAGTAGTATTTACAGTAGTAGTAGTATTTACAGTAGTAGTAGTATTTACAGTAGTATTTGTAGTAGTAGTAGTATTTACAGTAGTAGTAGTATTTACAGTAGTATTTACAGTAGTAGTAGTATTTACAGTAGTAGTAGTATTTACAGTAGTATTTGTAGTAGTAGTAGTATTTACAGTAGTAGTAGTATTTACAGTAGTATTTACAGTAGTATTTACAGTAGTATTTACAGTAGTATTTGTAGTAGTATTTACAGTAGTATTTACAGTAGTATTTACAGTAGTAGTAGTATTTGTAGTAGTATTTGTAGTAGTATTTACAGTAGTATTTGTAGTAGTATTTACAGTAGTATTTGTAGTAGTATTTACAGTAGTATTTACAGTAGTATTTGTAGTAGTATTTACAGTAGTATTTACAGTAGTATTTACAGTAGTATTTACAGTAGTATTTGTAGTAGTATTTACAGTAGTATTTGTAGTAGTATTTACAGTAGTATTTGTAGTAGTATTTACAGTAGTATTTACAGTAGTATTTACAGTAGTAGTAGTAGTAGTAGTATTTGTAGTAGTATTTGTAGTAGTCGTATTTACAGCGGGAGTCGTGCTGCAGTGATGAGACCTTTAAAAACAATCAGATCATCACTGACACCAAAAGCAGAAATAGAAGTTCCTCTCAGTGACTTCCTCAGAACCAGGTCTGAACCAGGTCTGAACCAGGTCTGAACCAGGTCTGAACCAGGTCTGAACCAGGTCTGAACCAGGACTGAACCAGGTCTGAACCAGGTCTGAACCAGGACTGAACCAGGACTAAACCAGGACTAAAACAGGTCTGAACCAGGTCTGAACCAGGTCTGAACCAGGTCTGAACCAGGACTGAACCAGGTCTGAACCAGGTCTGAACCAGGTCTGAACCAGGTCTGAACCAGGTCTGAACCAGGACTGAACCAGGTCTGAACCAGGTCTGAACCAGGTCTGAACCAGGACTAAAACAGGACTAAACCAGGACTAAAACAGGTTTGAACCAGGCCTAAATCAGGACTAAACCAGGACTAAACCAGGTCTGAACCAGGACTAAATCAGGACTGAACCAGGACTAAACCAGGTCTGAACCAGGACTAAATCAGGACTCAGTGCTGTTAAAATCTGAATCACACCTTAATATTTCCCTGAAGTCACCTGATCTAAACTGGATTAACCACTACAGCCGCTCACATCACTGCAGAAAGACCAGAACCCGGGGAAAAAACAGGTCTGGACCAGGACTAAACTCAGTCCAGACTAGACCTGGTTCAGACCTGGTTCAGACCTGGTTCAGACCTGGTTCAGACCTGGTTCAGACCTGGTTCAGAGCAGAGTAAAACAGGCTCTCACCTTGTGGCGTTCAGAAGTGGAATGAAGCTGCAGACGTGAGTTTCCTCTCACACCCACACGGTGACGTCAAACACAGAACCTGATTCAGAATCTTAGAAAACTTCAACTAAACAAATGTTTCGGATTAAAAATCGAAAATCACATTAAGCGGAGCTCGAGGTGAAGCCCAAACAAATGAGCTTTTACCACGATGGAACCAAACGGATCACGTCCAACTACACCTGCAGAACAGAGTTACAGCTGCATCATGTGATTCTGTGACTTTTAGACCCAAATCTACTGAATGTCCGTCCATCATCCACCTTCATCCACCTTCATCCATCATCCACCTTCATCCATCATCATCCACCTTCATCCATCATCCACCTTCATCCACCTTCATCCATCATCCACCTTCATCCACCTTCATCCACCTTCATCCATCATCCACCTTCATCCATCATCCACCTTCATCCACCTTCATCCATCATCCACCTTCATCCACCTTCATCCATCATCCACCTTCATCCACCTTCATCCATCATCCACCTTCATCCACCTTCATCCATCATCCATCATCCTCCATCTTCATCCATCATCCATCTTCATCCATCTTCATCATCCACCTTCATCCATCATCATCCTTCATCCATCTTCATCCACCTTCAGGACGTCATGGTCCTTGATGTTAGTTCAGGTGCTGAAGGGGGGAAACTGGAGTCCGGAGGAAACAGACACGGGGAGAACATGCAAACTCCACACAGAAAGGCCCGGACGACCCGGGGATCAAACCCGCAACCTTCTGCTGTGAGGCCTGAGTGTTGCCACTCAGCCACTGTGCCGCAGATCTACTTAATTTAAAGAAATAAAAACACAGGAGGAATTATCCCGATTCACAAATCATGTAAATAGTCACACTTTATTATAAGTTAGAAAAATAGCCACATTATATTTACATCCAGACCCGGTCCAGACCCGGTCCAGACCCGGTCCAGACCCGGTCCAGACCCGGTCCAGACCCGGTCCAGACCCGGTCCAGACCTGGTCTAGGGGACATCCTCCATGTAGTCTGCTGTGTGACTGAGCTGAGACACACTCAGGTCCTGTGTGGTTTCATCAAGCTGAAAAACACAGAAAAAACAGGACTTAAACAAGTCTCCACAGGCCACGCCTCCTGCAGGAGGCGCCGTCGCGCTGCTGCTGCAGGAGGCGCCGTCGCGCTGCTCCTGCAGGAGGCGCCGTCGCTCTGCTCCTGCAGGAGGCGCCGTCGCGCTGCTCCTGCAGGAGGCGCCGTCGCTCTGCTCCTGCAGGAGGCGCCGTCGCGCTGCTCTCGCACTAATCGAGACCAGGACCAGACCACAGGGTCCGGACCAGGACTCACCTTGTCACTGGGCTCTGGTCCCTCGATGGAAACCTCCTCGATCTCCTCCCCAATGCTCAGCTCACTGAGAGAGAAGAGGAGGAGCGTTACAGAGGAGGAGACAGAGGAGGAGCGTTACAGAGGAGGAGACAGAGGAGGAGACAGAGGAGGAGCGTTACAGAGGAGGAGACAGAGGAGGAGCGTTACAGAGGAGGAGACAGAGGAGGAGACAGAGGAGGAGCGTTACAGAGGAGGAGACAGAGGAGGAGTGTTACAGAGGAGGAGACAGAGGAGGAGACAGAGGAGGAGGAGACAGAGGAGGAGGAGACAGAGGAGGAGACAGAGGAGGAGGAGACAGAGGAGGAGGAGACAGAGGAGGAGACAGAGGAGGAGACAGCGGAGGAGTGTTACAGAGGAGGAGACAGAGGAGGAGACAGAGGAGGAGGACAGAGAGGAGGAGGAGACAGAGGAGGAGGAGACAGAGGAGGAGGACAGAGAGGAGGAGGAGACAGAGGAGGAGGAGACAGAGGAGGAGAAGACAGAGGAGGAGACAGAGGAGGAGACAGAGGAGCAGGAGACAGAGGAGGAGGAGACAGAGGAGGAGACAGAGGAGGAGGAGATAGAGGAGGAGACAGAGGAGGAGACAGAGGAGGAGGAGACAGAGGAGGAGACAGAGGAGGAGACAGAGGAGGAGGAGACAGAGGAGGAGACAGAGGAGGAGACAGAGGAGGAGGAGACAGAGGAGGAGGAGACAGAGGAGGAGACAGAGGAGGAGGAGACAGAGGAGGAGGAGACAGAGGAGGAGGAGACAGAGGAGGAGGAGACAGAGGAGGAGGAGACAGAGGAGGAGGAGACAGACCTGTTAAAGTCGTCGTCATACTCCACATCTTCATCTGGAAAACACAAAATTCTGTTACAGACCCGGTCCAGACCCGGTCCAGACCCGGTCCAGACCCGGTCCAGACCCGGTCCAGACCCAGTCCAGTTCGGGTCCAGACCCGGTCCAGACCCAGTCCAGTTCGGGTCCAGACCCGGTCCAGACCCGGTCCAGACCCGGTCCAGACCCGGTCCAGTCCTCACCTAAACGATGAGATCCACTTCTGTCGCTGAGAGGCCTCGAGTCCTTTGGTCCCTTTACTTTTGCCGCTCCTGAAAAAGAACAGAACAAGATCTAAACCAGGACTAAACCAGGACTAAACCAGGACTAAACCAGGTCTAAACCAGGACTAAACCAGGACTAAACCAGGACTAAACCAGGACTAAACCAGGTCTAAACCAGGTCTAAACCAGGACTAAACCAGGACTAAACCAGGACTAAACCAGGTCTAAACCAGGACTAAACCAGGACTAAACCAGGTCTAAACCAGGACTAAACCAGGACTAAACCAGGACTAAACCAGGTCTAAACCAGGACTAAACCAGGACTAAACCAGGTCTAAACCAGGTCTAAACCAGGACTAAACCAGGTCTAAACCAGGTCTAAACCAGGTCTAAACCAGGACTAAACCAGGTCTAAACCAGGTTTCAGGACTAACCTGTTCGACTGGGTTCTGAGGAGCTGCTTCGTCCCACAGACGGCGATGGCACCGGACTCTCGGGTTTCCTGTGAAAGATTCAAACTGGATCAGACCCGGACCAGGACCAGGACCAGGACCAGGACCAGGACCCAGACCAGGACCAGGACCAGGACCAGGACCAGGACCAGGACCAGGACCAGGACCCAGACCAGGACCAGGACCAGGACCAGGACCAGGACCAGGACCAGGACCAGGCCAGGACCAGGACCAGGACCAGGACCCAGATAAACACACACAGACTTTTGGTGAATCAGAATAAAAAGAAAAGAACTTGAGAGTTTAAAGAAAAGAGACAAAAGGATCTCACCTGACGTCCTCTGCAGGAGCACCGAGAACAGACAGACTACGACAGGAGGAGGAGGAGAGGAGAGGAGGAGGAGGAGGAGGAGGAGAGGAGGAGGAGAGGAGGAGAGGAGAAAAGGAGGAGAGGAGGAGAGGAGAAAAGGAGGAGAGGAGGAGGAGAGGATGAGGAAGAAAAAACAGGAGGAAAAAGAGGAGGAGTTAGCTGCAAAGTGAAGTCTGAACGCAGGAATGTGATTGGACGAGACTCACTCGCTCAAACTTTTGTCCCGCCTCAAAATCACAACAGGACCAGAATCTTCAGAGCTGAGAGACAGAAGGAGACCAGGACTAGACCAGGACTAGACCAGGACTAGACCAGGACTGGACCAGGACTGGACCAGGACTAGACCAGGACTAGACCAGGACTTGACCAGGACTAGACCAGGACTGGACCAGGACTAGACCAGGACTGGACCAGGACTAGACCAGGACTAGACCAGGACTAGACCAGGACTAGACCAGGACTAGACCAGGACTAGGATCAGAGCAGGATTAGAACAGGACCAGAACTAGGACTGGACTAGAGCAAGACTGGGGTAAGAAGGCAGATGTAGAAGATCCAGAACTAAACCAGGACTAAACTAGGATTCAAGTAGGCTGTAGGAGTTAGGAGGTAGGACTCACCAGCCATAGGTTTTCTGAGGAGCAGGCAGAGGATCGTCAAAAAACGAGTCTCCATCCTCCACATCGTCCAGGTCCAGGTCCCTCTGAGGGTTTAGACCGGGGTCTTTCTTCAGACCAGAGTCCCGGGTTAGACCAGAGTCCAGACCTGGGTCCCCTTTGCCCTCGGAGCCCTGGTCACAGGTTAGAACAGAGGATCAGAGGTTTGTGGGTGTGTCATAAGAGCTGGATAAGCCCCGCCCCCTGTGTGAGCGCAGACGTGTGGCCGAACGAGGAACTGCAGCCCAAGAAAAACTCTCCCATAGAAGCACAGAGCATTTTCTGATAAATCCACCTGCCCGAGTTCTTCAGGGCGTCCACAGCTTCAGAAAGGTCCGATTTTGTAGGATTCTTCTGTATTTTTACACTATGAACTTTTAAAAAAATGTTTAATCGTCAAAGCGCCTAAAAATCAGCTTTGTCAGAGTTCTTCTCGCCGCTCTGAGCCGCGCTCTGATTGGTCAGAACTGAGTTTCTGTCACACGTTGGGCTGCAAACAGGAAGTAAATGCGGAAGTGAGCTCAGGCCACTGAAAACAACAGGCGCCATCTTGGACTCATCTTCAGATTTTATTATAGTTTTATGATCAGGACAAGAGTGTGTGTGTGTGTGTGTACCTGTGTGTGTGTGTGTGTCTGTACCTGTGTGTGTGTGTGTGTGTGTGTGTGTGTGTGTCTGTACCTGTGTGTGTGTGTGTGTGTGTGTGTGTGTACCTGTGTGTGTGTGTGTGTGTGTACCTGTGTGTGTGTGTGTCTGTACCTGTGTGTGTGTGTCTGTACCTGTGTGTGTGTCTGTACCCGTGTGTGTGTCTGTACCCGTGTGTGTGTCTGTACCCGTGTGTGTGTCTTTACCTGTGTGTGTGTGTGTGTGTGTGTCTGTACCCGTGTGTGTGTCTGTACCCGTGTGTGTGTCTGTACCCGTGTGTGTGTCTTTACCTGTGTGTGTGTGTGTGTCTGTACCTGTGTGTGTGTGTGTCTGTACCTGTGTGTGTGTCTGTATCCGTGTGTGTGTCTGTACCTGTGTGTGTCTCTACCCGTGTGTGTGTCTGTACCCGTGTGTGTGTCTGTACCTGTGTGTGTGTGTCTGTACCTGTGTGTGTGTGTCTGTACCTGTGTGTGTGTCTGTACCCGTGTGTGTGTCTGTACCCGTGTGTGTGTCTGTACCTGTGTGTGTGTCTGTACCCGTGTGTGTGTGTCTGTACCCGTGTGTGTGTCTGTACCTGTGTGTGTGTCTGTACCCGTGTGTGTGTCTGTACCCGTGTGTGTGTCTACCCGTGTGTGTGTCTGTACCCGTGTGTGTGTCTGTACCTGTGTGTGTGTGTCTGTACCTGTGTGTGTCTGTATCCGTGTGTGTGTCTGTACCTGTGTGTGTCTGTACCCGTGTGTGTGTCTGTACCCGTGTGTGTGTCTGTACCTGTGTGTGTGTCTGTACCTGTGTGTGTGTCTGTACCTGTGTGTGTCTGTACCTGTGTGTGTGTCTGTACCCGTGTGTGTGTCTGTACCCGTGTGTGTGTCTGTACCCGTGTGTGTGTCTGTACCCGTGTGTGTGTCTGTACCTGTGTGTGTGTCTGTACCTGTGTGTGTGTCTGTACCTGTGTGTGTGTCTGTACCCGTGTGTGTGTCTGTACCTGTGTGTGTCTGTACCTGTGTGTGTCTGTACCTGTGTGTGTGTCTGTGTACCTGTGTGTGTGTCTGTACCCGTGTGTGTGTCTGTACCTGTGTGTGTCTGTACCTGTGTGTGTCTGTACCTGTGTGTGTGTCTGTACCCGTGTGTGTGTCTGTACCTGTGTGTGTGTCTGTACCTGTGTGTGTCTGTACCCGTGTGTGTGTCTGTACCCGTGTGTGTCTGTACCTGTGTGTGTGTCTGTACCTGTGTGTGTGTCTGTACCTGTGTGTCTGTACCTGTGTGTGTGTCTGTACCTGTGTGTGTGTCTGTACCTGTGTGTCTGTACCTGTGTGTGTGTCTGTACCCGTGTGTCTGTACCTGTGTGTCTGTACCTGTGGAGCAGAGTGTTTCTCCTCTGAGTCTTGGTCCTGTCCACTTGCCTCCACCTAAGACACACGTTCATTACAACTACCGACAATAATATAAAACTGGTCACAGAATGAGACACAGAAACGTCCCCATCAAACACAAACCTACAAAAACTATGTCAGTTGTTTGTGCTGTTTTGTGCTGTGACAGTTTCATTTGTGTGAGTTTATTTCTAAAATTCTTCATTATTATTTCTGTGGTAATTACAGGACGTCATTTCTGCTCAGCTGACGGAGACAAACTCCACAAAACTAGAGAAGAGAAACGACCTGAGGCTGAGGAAAAGTGTATAGATATAAAAAGATATAAAGTCTAAAGACATATCTGAATAATAATATAAGTGTAATATTAGAATATATGCTCTGTTCCTCCTCTGATCCTCCTCTGATCCTCCTCTGATCCTCCTCTGATCCTCCTCTGATCCTCCTCTGTTCCTCCTCTGATCCTCCTCTGATCCTCCTCTGATCCTCCTCTGATCCTCCTCTGATCCTCCTCTGATCCTGCTCTGATCCTCCTCTGATCCTGCTCTGATCCTCCTCTGATCCTCCTCTGATCCTGCTCTGATCCTCCTCTGATCCTGCTCTGATCCTCCTCTGATCCTCCTCTGATCCTGCTCTGATCCTCCTCTGATCCTCCTCTGATCCTGCTCTGATCCTCCTCTGATCCTCCTCTGATCCTGCTCTGATCCTCCTCTGATCCTGCTCTGATCCTCCTCTGATCCTGCTCTGATCCTCCTCTGATCCTCCTCTGATGCTCCTCTGATCCTTCTCTGATCCTCCTCTGATCCTCCTCTGTTCCTCCTCTGATCCTCCTCTGATCCTCCTCTGATCCTCCTCTGATCCTCCTCTGATCCTCCTCTGTTCCTCCTCTGTTCCTCCTCTGATCCTGCTCTGATGCTCCTCTGATGCTCCTCTGATCCTCCTCTGATCCTGCTCTGATCCTCCTCTGTTCCTCCTCTGTTCCTCCTCTGATCCTCCTCTGATGCTCCTCTGTTCCTCCTCTGATCCTCCTCTGATCCTCCTCTGATCCTCCTCTGATCCTGCTCTGATCCTCCTCTGATCCTGCTCTGATCCTCCTCTGATCCTCCTCTGATGCTCCTCTGATCCTCCTCTGTTCCTCCTCTGATCCTCCTCTGTTCCTCCTCTGTTCCTCCTCTGTTCCTCCTCTGATCCTCCTCTGATCCTCCTCTGATCCTCCTCTGATCCTCCTCTGATCCTCCTCTGTTCCTCCTCTGTTCCTCCTCTGATCCTCCTCTGATCCTCCTCTGTTCCTCCTCTGTTCCTCCTCTGATCCTCCTCTGATCCTCCTCTGATCCTCCTCTGATCCTCCTCTGTTCCTCCTCTGATCCTCCTCTGATCCTCCTCTGTTCCTCCTCTGTTCCTCCTCTGATCCTCCTCTGTTCCTCCTCTGATGCTCCTCTGTTCCTCCTCTGATCCTCCTCTGATCCTCCTCTGATCCTCCTCTGTTCCTCCTCTGATCCTCCTCTGTTCCTCCTCTGTTCCTCCTCTGATCCTCCTCTGTTCCTCCTCTGTTCCTCCTCTGATCCTCCTCTGATCCTCCTCTGATCCTCCTCTGATGCTCCTCTGTTCCTCCTCTGTTCCTCCTCTGATCCTCCTCTGTTCCTCCTCTGTTCCTCCTCTGTTCCTCCTCTGATCCTCCTCTGATCCTCCTCTGATGCTCCTCTGTTCCTCCTCTGATCCTCCTCTGATCCTCCTCTGTTCCTCCTCTGTTCCTCCTCTGATGCTCCTCTGATCCTCCTCTGATCCTCCTCTGTTCCTGCTCTGATCCTCCTCTGATCCTGCTCTGATCCTGCTCTGATCCTCCTCTGATCCTCCTCTGATCCTCCTCTGATCCTCCTCTGATCCTCCTCTGTTCCTCCTCTGATCCTCCTCTGATCCTCCCCTGATGCTCCCCTGATCCTCCTCTGATCCTCCTCTGATCCTCCTCTGTTCCTCCTCTGATCCTCCTCTGATCCTCCTCTGTTCCTCCTCTGATCCTCCTCTGATCCTCCTCTGATCCTCCTCTGATCCTCCTCTGTTCCTCCTCTGTTCCTCCTCTGATCCTCCTCTGATCCTCCCCTGATGCTCCCCTGATCCTCCTCTGATCCTCCTCTGATCCTCCTCTGATCCTCCTCTGATCCTCCTCTGATCCTCCTCTGATCCTCCTCTGATCCTCCTCTGATCCTCCTCTGATCCTCCTCTGATGCTCCTCTGATCCTCCTCTGATCCTCCTCTGATGCTCCTCTGATCCTCCTCTGATCCTCCTCTGATCCTCCTCTGATCCTCCTCTGTTCCTCCTCTGATCCTCCTCTGTTCCTCCTCTGTTCCTCCTCTGTTCCTCCTCTGTTCCTCCTCTGATCCTCCTCTGATCCTCCTCTGTTCCTCCTCTGATCCTCCTCTGATCCTCCTCTGATCCTCCTCTGTTCCTCCTCTGATCCTCCTCTGATCCTCCTCTGATCCTCCTCTGATCCTCCTCTGAGCCTCCTCTGTTCCTCCTCTGTTCCTCCTCTGATCCTCCTCTGATCCTCCTCTGATCCTCCTCTGTTCCTCCTCTGATGCTCCTCTGATCCTCCTCTGATCCTCCTCTGATCCTCCTCTGATCCTCCTCTGATCCTCCTCTGTTCCTCCTCTGATCCTCCTCTGTTCCTCCTCTGTTCCTCCTCTGATGCTCCTCTGTTCCTCCTCTGATCCTCCTCTGTTCCTCCTCTGTTCCTCCTCTGATCCTCCTCTGATCCTCCTCTGTTCCTCCTCTGATCCTCCTCTGATCCTCCTCTGATCCTCCTCTGTTCCTCCTCTGTTCCTCCTCTGATCCTCCTCTGATCCTCCTCTGATCCTCCTCTGATGCTCCTCTGATCCTCCTCTGTTCCTCCTCTGATCCTCCTCTGATCCTCCTCTGTTCCTCCTCTGATCCTCCTCTGATCCTCCTCTGATCCTCCTCTGTTCCTCCTCTGATCCTCCTCTGATCCTCCTCTGTTCCTCCTCTGTTCCTCCTCTGATCCTCCTCTGATCCTCCTCTGATCCTCCTCTGTTCCTCCTCTGATCCTCCTCTGATCCTCCTCTGTTCCTCCTCTGTTCCTCCTCTGTTCCTCCTCTGATCCTCCTCTGATCCTCCTCTGATCCTCCTCTGTTCCTCCCCTGATGCTCCCCTGATCCTCCCCTGATCCTCCTCTGATCCTCCCCTGATCCTCCTCTGATCCTCCTCTGATCCTCCTCTGATCCTCCTCTGATCCTCCTCTGATGCTCCTCTGATCCTCCTCTGTTCCTCCTCTGTTCCTCCTCTGTTCCTCCTCTGTTCCTCCTCTGTTCCTCCTCTGTTCCTCCTCTGATCCTCCTCTGTTCCTCCTCTGATCCTCCTCTGATCCTCCTCTGATCCTCCTCTGTTCCTCCCCTGATGCTCCTCTGATCCTCCTCTGTTCCTCCTCTGTTCCTCCTCTGATCCTCCTCTGATCCTCCTCTGTTCCTCCTCTGTTCCTCCTCTGTTCCTCCTCTGTTCCTCCCCTGATGCTCCTCTGATCCTCCTCTGTTCCTCCTCTGTTCCTCCTCTGATCCTCCTCTGATCCTCCTCTGATCCTCCTCTGTTCCTCCTCTGTTCCTCCTCTGATCCTCCTCTGATCCTCCTCTGATCCTCCTCTGTTCCTCCTCTGATCCTCCTCTGTTCCTCCTCTGTTCCTCCTCTGATCCTCCTCTGATCCTCCTCTGTTCCTCCTCTGATCCTCCTCTGATCCTCCTCTGATCCTCCTCTGATCCTCCTCTGATCCTCCTCTGATCCTCCTCTGATCCTCTGTTCCTCCCCTGATGCTCCTCTGATCCTCCTCTGATCCTCCTCTGTTCCTCCTCTGATCCTCCTCTGTTCCTCCTCTGTTCCTCCTCTGATCCTCCTCTGTTCCTCCTCTGATCCTCCTCTGATCCTCCTCTGATCCTCCTCTGTTCCTCCTCTGTTCCTCCTCTGATCCTCCTCTGATCCTCCTCTGTTCCTCCTCTGATCCTCCTCTGTTCCTCCTCTGATCCTCCTCTGTTCCTCCTCTGTTCCTCCTCTGTTCCTCCTCTGTTCCTCCTCTGATCCTCCTCTGTTCCTCCTCTGTTCCTCCTCTGTTCCTCCTCTGATCCTCCTCTGATGCTCCTCTGATCCTCCTCTGATCCTCCTCTGTTCCTCCTCTGATCCTCCTCTGTTCCTCCTCTGATCCTCCTCTGATCCTCCTCTGATCCTCCTCTGTTCCTCCTCTGTTCCTCCTCTGTTCCTCCTCTGTTCCTCCTCTGATCCTCCTCTGTTCCTCCTCTGTTCCTCCTCTGTTCCTCCTCTGATCCTCCTCTGATCCTCCTCTGATCCTCCTCTGTTCCTCCCCTGATGCTCCTCTGATCCTCCTCTGATCCTCCTCTGTTCCTCCTCTGATCCTCCTCTGTTCCTCCTCTGTTCCTCCTCTGATCCTCCTCTGATCCTCCTCTGATCCTCCTCTGATCCTCCTCTGTTCCTCCTCTGATCCTCCTCTGATCCTCCTCTGTTCCTCCTCTGATCCTCCTCTGTTCCTCCTCTGATCCTCCTCTGTTCCTCCTCTGTTCCTCCTCTGTTCCTCCTCTGTTCCTCCTCTGTTCCTCCTCTGTTCCTCCTCTGTTCCTCCTCTGTTCCTCCTCTGTTCCTCCTCTGTTCCTCCTCTGATCCTCCTCTGTTCCTCCTCTGTTCCTCCTCTGTTCCTCCTCTGATGCTCCTCTGATCACATCTGAGCCAAACCTGAGGTGGATCATCTGGACACAGGAGAAAAGCACTGACACAGATTTACACAGATTTGTGAACAGTGTTGGAGGGAAATGGCCTTTTGTGTCTGGAGGAAAAGTTTTACATCTTTGAGTCCAGCTCACGAAAAATAGGAGCAAAAACAAAAGTGTTGAGTTTAAATTTGTGTTCAGTGTAGAAACTGATGACATTTGATCTCTGGTCTCTGGTCCGGTCTCTGGTCCGGTCTCTGGTCCGGTCTCTGGTCCGGTCTCTGGTCCGGTCTCTGGTCCAATCTCTGGTCCGGTCTTTACCTGGTCTTTGGTCTGGTCCTGGGGCCGGTCTTTGGTCTGGTCCTGGGGCCGGTCTTTGGTCTGGTTCTGGGGCCGGTCTTTGGCGTGTCTCTGGACCAGTTCTAGCAGGACCGGACTCTTTGGGTCTGGGTTCAGGTCCAGGTCTTTGCACAGGGACTCTCTGGACTCCAGCTGCTTCTGAAAAACCCCAAACTGAAGCTTTAACTCGGATAAGACGGAACAAAAACAAGACTCCGGGACTTTTGGAGCGTTTTTAAATCTGAAACAAACTCACGGAGCTGATCTCAGGCTCAAACACCGACAAACTGAAGTCCAAATCAAAAACCCGCAGGAAATCAAGGACCAGAGAGGCCACGACACGACCTGAGGAGAGAGGAGAGGAGGTGAGGAGAGAGGAGAGAGGAGAGGAGAGAGGAGAGAGTAGAGGAGGTGAGGAGAGAGGAGAGAGGAGAGAGGAGAGAGGAGAGGAGAGGAGAGAGGAGAGAGGAGAGGAGAGAGGAGAGAGGAGAGGAGAGGAGAGAGGAGAGAGGAGAGAGGAGAGGAGAGGAGAGAGGAGAGAGGAGAGGAGAGAGGAGAGGAGAGGAGAGAGGAGAGAGGGGAGAGGCGAGGAGAGGAAAGGAGAGAGGGGAGGAGGGGAGGAGAGAGGAGAGAGGAGAGGAGAGAGGAGAGGAGAGAGGGGAGAGGAGAGAGAGGAGAGAGGGGAGGAGGAGAGAGGAGAGAGGAGAGGAGAGAGGAGAGGAGAGAGGAGAGGAGAGGAGGAGAGGAGAGGAGAGGAGAGGAGAGGAGAGGAGAGGAGAGGAGAGAGGAGAGGAGAGGAGAGAGGAGAGGAGAGAGGAGAGAGGAGAGGAGAGAGGAGAGGAGAGGAGAGAGGAGAGGAGAGGAGAGGAGAGAGGAGAGAGGAGAGGAGAGAGGAGAGGAGAGAGGAGAGAGGAGAGAGGAGAGGAGAGAGGAGAGGAGAGAGGAGAGAGGAGAGAGGAGAGGAGGAGAGGAGGAGAGAGGAGAGAGGAGAGGAGAGAAGAAGAGAGGAGAGGAGGAGAGAGGAGAGGAGAGAGGAGAGGAGAGAAGGAGAGAGGAGAGGAGAGGAGGAGAGAGGAGAGGAGAGAGGAGAGAGTAGAGGAGAGAGGAGTCCCGGTTTAGTTCTGGTTCTAGTCTCTTTCAGGTTTAATTTACTCCTGGTTTAGTCCTGGTCTAGTCCTGGTTTAGTCCTGGTCTAGTCCTGGTCTAGTCCTGGTTTAGTCCTGGTCTAGTCCTGGTCTAGTCCTGGTTTAGTCCTGGTCTAGTCCTCGTCTAGTCCTGGAGTGTGTGTGTTCTGTGTTTGTACCGTCTTTGGTGTTCAGACAGTTCTTCAGGTTCTCGTTCACCAGAGGAGCTTTATTCTGAAAGAGCACAGACTTTTATTGTGAAAGAGCACAGACTTTTATTCTGAAAGAGCACAGACTTTTATTGTGAAAGAGCACAGACTTTTATTGTGAAAGAGCACAGACTTTTATTGTGAAAGAGCACAGACTTTTATTGTGAAAGAGCACAGACTTTTATTCTGAAAGAGCACAGACTTTTATTGTGAAAGAGCACAGACTTTTATTGTGAAAGAGCACAGACTTTTATTGTGAAAGAGCACAGACTTTTATTGTGAAAGAGCACAGACTTTTATTGTGAAAGAGCACAGACTTTTATTGTGAAAGAGCACAGACTTTTATTGTGAAAGAGCACAGACTTTTATTGTGAAAGAGCACAGACTTTTATTGTGAAAGAGCACAGACTTTTATTGTGAAAGAGCACAGACTTTTATTCTGAAAGAGCACAGACTTTTATTGTGAAAGAGCACAGACTTTTATTGTGAAAGAGCACAGACTTTTATTGTGAAAGAGCACAGACTTTTATTGTGAAAGAGCACAGACTTTTATTGTGAAAGAGCTTTTCTAGTGAATAATATAAAACAGTTGAATTGTAAAGTTCACAAACCTCGATCCGATCCTGCTCCTCCATCGCCAGGAACACGGCGGCC
The DNA here is from genome assembly GCA_030686955.1 of Odontamblyopus rebecca. Lineage (NCBI taxonomy): Eukaryota > Metazoa > Chordata > Actinopteri > Gobiiformes > Gobiidae > Odontamblyopus > Odontamblyopus rebecca. Next base: position 1,932,238 of record CM060673.1, read on the forward strand.
CTCATCTGCGCCTGGAACAGAACCAGCAACCGGTCACAACCAGAACTAGAACCAAACCAGGACCAAACCAGGACTAAACCAGGACTAAACCAGAACCCAAATCCCCAAAAACTGGATCTGAACCAGGACATTTGGACTCTGGTCTGGTCTCGGACTGGAGTAGAACCATCGACTGTAAATAGAATTATATTATTAACCAACAACCCGTCAGAGCCAGGACTAAACCAGAACTAAACCAGGATTAAACCGGAACTAAACTGGAACTAAAGTAGAACTAAACTGGAACTAAACCAGGACTAAACCTGAACTAAATCAGAACCATCACCAACCACCTTCTCCCGCTTAATCAGCTGGGTCGCCGGGGCAGTTTGCTGCACCTGACCCCCTATGAACCCCTCTGTGAGGAGCCACAGGAGGAGGACGTCATGGTCCTTGATGTTAGTTCAGGTGCTGAAGGTTTTGGGTTGGATGGGGGAAACCGGAGCCCAGAGGAAACTCATCCAGAAGAGGAGGTGAGGAGAGGAGAGAACATGCAAACTCAACAGAGAAATGCCCGGGTGACCCGGGGATCAAAACTGCAACCTTCTTGCTGTGAGGCCTGAGTGTTGCCACTCAGCCACCGTACCACTAAACTGGAACCAAATCAGAAGTAATCCAGAACTAAACCAGGATTAAACTAGAATTAAACTAGAACTAATTCAGGACTGAACCAGGATCTGGCCCTGAGACTTTGACTGCATTCTAAAGGTGTGCTGTGTAACTTTACTGCTGACCTGTTTGTCTCCATGGAGACAGACCTGTTAATACTGTGGAATATTCCAAGAAAAGCAATAATATCTCCATGGAACCAAGCAGCCCCTCCAGAAAAGCTCCATAGTGCATCTTTAGTTGGTGTTTTAATCACTTTAGAAATTAAGGAAAACTGTTCTGCGCTCGGCTCTAATGTGAGTCAGTTTAGTCACATTTTCTTCATGTTTTTGGTCGTCTTTAAGCATATTTTCTGTATTTTACCCAAACTAATGACAGTTTCTTCCTCTCTTTACTGTTGGCAGGATCAGACTGGTCAAAAGGGACACTGAGAGATTTCTGGTATAAAACTGGGACAAATCAGTGGTTTGGTATAAATCTGCTGCCTCAGGGGACACAGGACTGTCCCGGGTCTGGTCACTCTGCTTTAGTAAAAGTTGCCTGCGTCTGTAGCTGCGTTAGCATCACTTAGCTCCGAATCCCCGCGAACATGAAGCAATTTAAGTTGTTCAGTTCATAATGACATTGTTTTTAAAAGCGGAAGTGCTAAGTGTAACTCTCATTAGTGTCGTGTGACACTTTGAGCGGCGTTATTCCAGTTTGTTTGGTTATTTTAGCACTTTTAGCTTTAGCTGTTCCCTAGCCTCCGTTAGCTCCGGTTAGCTCCGGTTTAGCCCACGGCAGCAGCTCCAGCCCCGGTATAGCCCCGGTTTAGCCCTGGTACTCGGCACCTTGAGGCGGCTCAGCACGCCGCTGTTCTCCAGGTTCTGGAGCAGCAGGTCCCGCAGCTCCGTGTCGTCCTCCGCCGCGGACATGTCCAACACAAACCGAGAAGAACTGAGAAGAACCGAGAAGAACGGGACCAAAACAAACCGCAGACAGAAGACACGCACAGGGGTCAGGGGTCAGGGGTCAGGGGCACCGGGCTGAGGGGCAGGAGGGTGGAATAATGACTTTTAATTATTTGTGGATATTTATATTTGTATATTTTATATGCATTTATAGTCTGAGCCACATGTTCGTTTAATCAAATAGCAAATGACAATACAAAACACATGTTATGACAAATAGAATGCCAGGGGAGGCATACATGGAAAAAGAAAACAAAATCAACTTTAAAAAAAGTTGTTATTACATTGTACACAGATATTAATACACAGATATTAATGTATATAAAATATACAACTTTCAGAAGTTAAAATGGCTTTTTGTTTACACTTCTAGAAATAGTACATAAGTAGTATTCTAATTGCCTTATCTTATTAAAACAGGAAAAAACAAAGACGTAGAAGAGAATTTATACTTATGAATATGAAATGTACCAAATATAATAATTAAGTTTGCCATATAAAATGTATTTGGAGGATGCGGGCATCGATCCCGCTACCTCTCGCATGCTAAGCGAGCGCTCTACCATTTGAGCTAATCCCCCGATACTTCATATCGCCGCTATGGCTCACGTGACCCGCACACACCCCCAGGCGCATGCGCAGTGTGTGTGTTGTGGTACGTCCTCTGTGTCAGTGACGTGACTCCGTCAGGACGCCGTGGCGCTGCAGGTCTGTGCTTCTGTAGGTCTGTGTGTGACGCGGTTTCAGAAGTTTTAAACCTTTGTCTTTCCTCAGAGTGGAGGTTAAAGGGCTCTGACCCTCGGAGCGCGGCCTGACGCGGGAACACGCTGCACACGGACACTTTATCACGCACCGGAGCCTGAACCCGGGCTGAGGCAGGAGCGGGAGCTAACAGGCTAACGGCTAACAGGCTAACAGGCTAACAGGTCAGTCTGAGGTGAACTCTGTTTGGAATAAACCTGTAAACTTTCCTTTATGTTCAGCATAAACCTGCTTTACCTGCATTATGCTTTAACACCGATCACAGTTGTGTTCAAATACCTCACAGCTGACAGTAATCATTTTATTTCTACAGTTTTTATGTTAACTTTAACTTTATACCCTTTCCTTTGAGAGCAAAGGGGGGATTTAAAATGACAGTTAATTTGGCCTTATTTTATTCCATAAGTACACATCATTTTCACTTCCCGTTTTTATCTAATAGTGTTACAATTGTAATGAGCACAAAATGCAACAATAAAACAGAAACGTCACTTTTCTGGTGGAGGGTTTGTCACCTGCTTGTCTCTGTGGAGCTGGTATCTTCATCCATTTATGTCCATAAAGACAAGCAGCTGCAGGCTCTAGGTCAAGGTACAGGTCACATCTGTGAAGAAGTGAGAGTACGAACATCTCCATGCAGGTGCCACAGTGCACCTTTAAGCCTTTAGAATTCAGATTAGATTTTATTCTTATTAAAACATGATGGAGAGTTCGGGATGTTCTCTGTAGAAACTGTAAAATAAAATAAACCTCTTTTTCTTTTTCAGTTTTAGCTGAAGTCAACAAAGAGAAACACCACGATGACAAGTGTAAGTCCTGCTTCTGGTCTTGTTCAGGTCTAGTTTAGTCCTGGTCTAGTCCTGGTCTAGTCCTGGTCTAGTCCTGGTTTAGTCCTGGTTCTGGTCTCTTTCAGGTCTGTGGGTCCAGGTTGGTCTTGTATGTTTCTGGACTCAAGTCTCTTCTTCATCGAGTGACTTCATCTCGAGTCGTTTCAGCTGCAGCCATCACTGCCTCCAACACAGGTACTACAGAACTACAGATCTGTTTAATACATTACTAAATATTAATAAAATACAACATTTAATTCAATCAATCAATTAAATACTGTCCCACTTTAACTCTGGCTGTATGTTTTAATCGTACTTAATTTGTTTGTTGTTGTAAGGCGACTTTGGGTGTCCAGAAAGACGCCTAATAAATAAAATGTGTTATTATTATTATTACAGTACCACAGTACTACTCCTCCACCTCCACCACTGGTACAACATCTATACCACATCTACTTCTTTCTTTTTCCTTATTTGTCCCGTTGTTCACACTGAGCATGCTCAGATACCAGCTCTACAGTTGCTATGGTAACTGATGTTTGGTCAAAGCTCACGTGTGACGTCTGTGTAAAGTGAGTTACTGGTAAATCCTGCTCCTGTGTGGGAACGTGGAGTGTTGGAGAAGGTTAAATGTGGCTGCAGTAAAACACAGAGTCTGAATTCATCCATCCATCCATCCATCGTCTCCCGCTTAATCCAGCTGGGTCGCGGGGGCAGCTTGCTGCCCAATACTCATAGCACCTGACCCCCCCTATGAACCCCTCTGCAGGTGGTGAGCCCACAGGAGGGCTGAGAGTCTGAATTCAGTTTCTACAAATACACAAATGTCTCTGATCAGGATTTTCAAACTTCAGGTTCCTCATGTTGTTTTCAGATTTATTCTCCTGATTCATTCTGAGACGCTTCATTCTCGTCTAGAGGAGTTTATTTTCAGAGAACTTGTCCAGTAAAATGATCTCACTGCAGGAAGAGATCATTTCACTACTTTAAGTCATTTTCTGATAGATTCAAGAGTTTAGATCTTACATTTTGGACGGGCTTTTTGCAGAGGAAACTCTGAAAGGGTCAGACTGTCTGAAGAAGTTTAAAGGTCCAACATGACACAGACTCTTGTGATCTGTAACCCATGTTCTGCTGTTCCTCGTCACACTCAGAGCTGCAGTCGTGTTTGTTTCATTCACATGTTTGAGGAACTCTTTATTATTCGTCTGTTCCATCTGCAAAGCTCCAAATGCTCTGTTCCACCCTGTGATGTCATCAAGTGGTGGTTTTAGAGTGAACAGCTCCAGAACCGTAGCTCCGGCAGTGTTTGTGTGGGGGAAAGTGCATCAGCAGAGTTGGATCACAAAGCGGAGACTCGGGGCTCATCCTCGCTCTTCTCGTGTGTTTGTTTTTAGTGCAGCGCTCCGTCCGGTCCAGAGACGGCGCCCCCCGCAGGACCACGGACCCCCTGCTCCTCCTCACGCCCATGGACCACCACCTCCAGGCCCTGAGCACAGCGCCCCCCAGTGACCACAGCACGACCACAGCGCCCCCCAGTGACCACAGCACGCCGCGCCAGGTCTGTGCACAGGAGAGCAGCAGAGGGTCAGAGCAGCAGAGGGTCAGAGCAGC
>CM060673.1:1942038-1972038 GCA_030686955.1 Odontamblyopus rebecca
CCACATTTCACACATAATAATAACACAGTTTTGTCTTGTATCAGATCTTTGAACACTTGAGAGTCTCAGAGCGAGTGGTTTTACTGTAGACAGGAAACAGCATCGCGCTCACAACTTTACCGCCTGTGGTCTGCAGCCAGATCCCGCTGCTCTGCACCAACCCACCTATTGATCGATCTGCTGCATTCAGCACCATAGACAGCGACAGATGTACAATATGATGGGTCGGAATAGCGATCATTCTGTAAACGTTCTATATAAGTTACTAATGAGTTTTGTATACGTCCAACTTGTTATGAATACACTATGTATACGCCCAAAATAAAAACAAACATCCAACGTTCAGCCTGTGCCAGCGTTTTAGGGACATTCTGGTACCTTGGCAAACGCTGTCTAAATCTTCAAGGTGTGACAGGGCCTTTAGTCCTGCTTCAGTCCTGCTTTAGTCCTGCTTTAGTCCTGCTTTAGTCCTGCTTTAGTCCTGCTTTAGTCCTGCTTTAGTCCTGCTTTAGTCCTGGTCCAGTCCTGGTCCTGGTCCTGGTCCTGACCCTCCTCTCTCCTCAGTTCTACGGGCCGTACACAAACCTGACCCTGTTTGAGACGGACGAGCGTTACTCTGCTCTGGGCTTCTGTGTGGAGGACCTGGGCTGCTGCCGCGTCCTCCGACACCCGCTCTGGGGAACCAACGTGTTCGTGGGGACCGTATTCACCGCCGCACCACCTCAGGAGAGCCGCGTCATGGACGTCCTGCAGGGCAGAGAACCCCCGACCTGCCCCGTGTGACGAGAACCCCCGACCTGCCCCGTGTGACGAGAACCCCCCCGACCTGCCCCGTGTGACGAGAACCCCCCCGACCTGCCCCGTGTGACGAGAACCCCCGACCTGCCCCGTGTGACGAGAACCCCCCCGACCTGCCCCGTGTGACGAGAACCCCCGACCTGCCCCGTGTGACGAGAACCCCGACCTGCCCCGTGTGACGAGAACCCCGACCTGCCCCGTGTGACGAGAACCCCGACCTGCCCCGTGTGACGAGAAACCCGACCTGCCCCGTGTGATGAGAACCCCCGACCTGCCCCGTGTGACGAGAACCCCCTTGACCTGCCCCGTGTGAGGAGAACCCCCGACCTGCCCCGTGTGACGAGAACCCCGACCTGCCCCGTGTGACGAGAACCCCCGACCTGCCCCGTGTGACGAGAACCCCCCCGACCTGCCCCGTGTGACGAGAACCCCCGACCTGCCCCGTGTGACGAGAACCCCCGACCTGCCCCGTGTGACGAGAACCCCGACCTGCCCCGTGTGACGAGAACCCCCCCCGACCGGCCCCGTGTGACGAGAACCCCGACCTGCCCCGTGTGACGAGAACCCCGACCTGCCCCGTGTGACGAGAACCCCCCCGACCTGCCCCGTGTGAGGAGAACCCCGACCTGCCCCGTGTGACGAGAACCCCGACCTGCTCCTCGCGCCGTTTCCTTCAGGAGTTTTTCTTGTAAATGTTTTATATTTCTCCTGCTGTTCGTTTATTTCCCGTCTTTGCCCTGACAAAAGAAGTCCAAAAAACAGCAAACCAAAGCTGCTGCTGCGATGAGGCCGTTTCGCTCTGGTGTAAACTGGGGGTAACACGGCTGGGGCACGGGAGGGCATCTGATTTAGTGATTTTAAATGACTCTGGATTGTAGTTTTTTTCCATTAAATATATTCTTTATAAATCCTTTTGTTTCTGGACTTTTTAAAGTATTTACCTCTGGGGCATTAACTGACATCACACATTTACACCACCGTGGTCCTTTTGTTCTGAAAGTATCTCTTTGCTCTCCGTGCTGAGCCGCTCCCCCTTCAGAGCACCACACCTCAATGACGGCTCTGGTGACTGACAAACAAAAACAAAAAATGTTTAAAGATCCGATATTTTCATCACATTTTCTTTTATTTATGAAATTACAGAAAAAGATAAAACTTCAATAATGAGACACGAGAAACTAAAATATCGACAGAAAATTAAAATGCGTCATTTAGAGGCAGGTTTATAACTTAAAGCTGCACTGTGTAGTTTTTAGTTTGAGCGTCCGTCACCTGCTCGTTTCCACGGAGACGTCACTGCTCTGCCCGGAATGTTCCGCAGTGTGACTTTAAACGGCTCCACTTTACATTTATTCAGTTAGAAGTGGTTTTATCGCTCAAAAAAAAAACCCTGACGTTCTGGCTGCGAGCGGAGTCGCCGCGCCACAGATCTGACCCGTAACCTGGTCTCCGTGAAGATGGAAAGGTTTAATGCCGTACTGCGGAACATTCCAGACAAAACGTTTCCATGGAGAAAAGCGTTTGACGGAGCCTCCACCAGTAAAGTCCCACGGTGCAGCTTTAACTTCAGGAGTCATTTTAGAAGAATTAAAAAACCCTTTTCACCAGGACAAAAACTGGAGCGAGTCGAGTGATTCAGCTGAAAAAACACAAACGAATCCAGAGCCCCAAAACATCCGACATTTCACAGCCAATAAGTCAGTCAGTTCTTTGTGAAATAACATCGTTTAAAGCCTGAGTCGTTTCCTCAGGATTCACTGGCTGCACAGTCTGAGTGTGAGGAGCAGATTCAGACACATGAGGCTGAGTGTGAGGAGCAGATTCAGACACATGAGGCTGAGTGTGAGGAGCAGATTCAGACACATGAGGCTGAGTGTGAGGAGCAGATTCAGACACATGAGGCTGAGTGTGAGGAGCAGATTCAGACACATGAGGCTGAGTGTGAGGAGCAGATTCAGACACATGAGGCTGAGTGTGAGGAGCAGATTCAGACACATGAGGCTGAGTGTGAGGAGCAGATTCAGACACATGAGGCTGAGTGTGAGGAGCAGATTCAGACACATGAGGCTGAGTGTGAGGAGCAGATTCAGACACATGAGGCTGAGTGTGAGGAGCAGATTCAGACACATGAGGCTGAGTGTGAGGAGCAGATTCAGACACATGAGGCTGAGTGTGAGGAGCAGATTCAGACACACGAGGCTGAGTGTGAGGAGCAGATTCAGACACATGAGGCTGAGTGTGAGGAGCAGATTCAGACACATGAGGCTGAGTGTGAGGAGCAGATTCAGACACATGAGGCTGAGTGTGAGGAGCAGATTCAGACACCACATGATTCTGTTTGGACTGAACGGCTCCACCTGAAAACACACAGAAAACAGCACAGAGCAAATCTGCAGCTCATTCTGAACATTCTGGGAGAATCTGAGGCGACTTCACCAAGAACTGACTGAAGTATTGGCCTGACACGTTTTGGGACACACAAACACACTTCAGTAAAACTTTCGGCGTCGGTTAAACCTCCTGAGGTGAAGTTTCTGTTTGTCTTTGTGCCGCAGACGGTCGTCACGTCAGGAGTCACGCGCCGCGGCCACTGCGACACGGGGCCAGTGCCTTGGCAGAGGTTTACGTTTATGTGCCACAATTTTTTACATTTTACAGCATTTAAAAAAGTCCAGGTTTAAAAGTGTGACCCCTGCTGGCCGTCACCGGGACACACGGCTAACCACTCTGCCACCCCGCTCTAAAATGGCCGCTCAGTGCTCGTTAAAATAAAATGGCCGCTCAGTGCTCGTTAAAATAAAATGGCCACTCAGTGCTCGTCAGTCTCAGTGCTCAGATGAAAACGTGTGAAAAGTGCCACATTTTAGAGGAAACAGAAAGAAGAGCTCAGATAAGTGCTGATTCTCATCGTGAAACTCGGAGGAAACGCCCCAACGGTGCTCACGATGCGCCGCCTCCTGATTGGTCCGTGCTTCTCGATATGCCGCCTCCTGATTGGTCCGTGCTTCTCGATATGCCGTCTCCTGATTGGTCCGTGCTTCTCGATATGCCGCCTCCTGATTGGTCCGTGCTTCTCGATATGCCGCCTCCTGATTGGTCCGTGCTTCTCGATATGCCGCCTCCTGATTGGTCAGTGCGTGTCATGTGACCCGGTGCGCTGGTCAGATTTTTGCGACTTGAATAAAATCAGGACGAACTTGTAACAGAAGTGAAGCCCCAGCACGAGGAGTACTTTACTGAAGTACTTTACTGAAGTACTTTACTGAAGTATTAAAGTACGTTACCGAAGTATTAAACTACTTCACTGAAGTATTAAAGTACTTTACTGAAGTATTAAAGTACTTCACTGAGGTAATAAAGTACTTTACTGAAGTACTGGTACAAGTAGCAGTACTTGTAACCGTGGTGACGAAGGTAAACACAGCACATTCTTGATTTGTTTTCTGTTCAAGGTCAAACTTCACTTTTTGAAAATACCAAATATTATTTTGGTATTTTACTGTGATCACAAGTGCTGCACTTGAACAAAGTGACTCAGCTTGGACTGTGCGGTAGTCCTGGTTTAGTCCTGGTTTAGTCCTGGTTTAGACCTGGTTTAGTCCTGGTTTAGTCCTGGTTTAGACCTGGTTTAGACCTGGTTTAGTCCTGGTTTAGTCCTGGTTTAGACCTGGTTTAGACCTGGTTTAGACCTGGTTTAGACCTGGTTTAGTCCTGGTTTAGTCCTGGTTTAGTCCTGGTTTAGTCCTGGTTTAGTCCTGGTTTAGACCTGGTTTAGTCCTGGTTTAGTCCTGGTTTAGTCCTGGTTTAGTCCTGGTTTAGGCCTGGTTTAGGCCTGGTTTAGGCCTGGTTTAGGCCTGGTTTAGGCCTGGTTTAGTCCTGGATTAGGCCTGGTTTAGTCCTGGATTAGTCCTGGTTTAGTCCTGGTTTAGTCCTGGTTTAGTTCTGGTTTAGGCCTGGTTTAGTCCTGGTTTAGTCCTGGATTAGGCCTGGTTTAGTCCTGGATTAGGCCTGGATTAGGCCTGGTTTAGGCCTGGTTTAGTCCTGGATTAGGCCTGGTTTAGTCCTGGTTTAGTCCTGGATTAGTCCTGGTTTAGTCCTGGTTTAGCCCTGGTTTAGGCCTGTTTTAAACCTGGTTTTGTTCCTAGTTTGGACCCAGTTTAGTCCTTATCACAGTCCCTCTTTAAGTCCTGGTCAAGTCCTGGCCTGGTACTAGCCCGGTTCAGGCCTGGTCTTGGACTCGCAGCAGGGTCTTGAGCTGCAGACTCATGTCGTCTCTGGAGCTGCAGCCGACCCAGTGACTCGGGGGTCGGGGCAGGACACTCGGCGCCGGCGGCTCACTGAACTTGGGCCCCGCGTAGGCTGGTTCTGGACCGGGTCCTGTACCAGGCTCTGGACCGGGTTCTGGACCGGGCCATGAGACCTGAGGGGCCTGAGGGGGGTTCAGCAGCAGCAGCGTGTGGGCCAGAGCTGAGGACCGGAGGAGGTTCTGGTGGAGGTTCTGGTGGAGGTTCTGGTGCAGGTCCTGGATGGTTCTGTGGGGGGAGTTCTGATGGGGACGGGGCTTGTGGCCGTTTAAGTTTCGGTGCGGTTCCGTTTTCCCTCCTTTGGATTTCAGCTGCAACAAAACAAGAAACACGGATCAGGACGGTCCAGGTTCTGACCGGGATCATAACCAGATCATGGACAGACCCGGCCCAGGTCTCCGCTCTTTTTCACTGACAAAATTAGACTTTTTATATGACCTAAAGTAAATTTTCCACGACTTTACAGCACCTACATGTGTAGAATTTCTGACTTTTAGGGCTAAATCTGAAATGTGAACCCTTTACTCACTTTATGGTTTGGTTTATAATAATAATAATAATGCATCAGTTTTATACAGCGCCTTTCAGGACACTCAAAGACTCTTTACAGCATTATTCACTCACTCCAGACCCGGTGGTGGTGAACTACTACTGTAGCCACAGCTGCCCTGGGGCAGACTGACAGAAGCGAGGCTCCAATCTGCACCATCGGCCCCTCCGACCACACACCACTTTCATACTAGGCAATGTGGGTGATGTGTCTTGCCTAAGGACACTACAACAGTTTTTGCCACTGGCCCCACTGTGGCTCCTGGAATTCCCAGTGTCTCCATCCAAGTACTAACCAGGCCCTGCTGAGCTTCTGAGATCTGACGGGATCAGGCTTTGACGAGCCGGTGTGGCCACAATTTATAGTTTTTAACATTCTAAATCCTGTCAGTGCATTTATTTTATTATGTTATTATATTATTTTAATGTGTCCCTGATTGTGTTTGTGTTGCTGGAGCAGCTGCGCAGACGCTCAGAAATAATCATAATCTCTCCTCTCAAATTCTCTCTAATTTAATGTCTCTATTCTTTAATTTTATGATGATTATTTCTGTTTCGATTTATTTATATTGTGATTTTAATGTATTCCTTATTCTGTAAAGCACTTTAAATTACACTGTGTGTACGAATTGTGCTGTACAAATAAACTTGCTTTGCCATAACAGCCTGTGTCAAAGAGATAGGACTTCCAGGACTTTCCAGGCCTGGAAAATGACATTTTTCAGGATTTCCATGACCCTGGGAACCCTGTGGTCTGAGATGTACAGAACCTACGGAACCTGGCCAGGGTTCATGAGCGCAGACATGAGCTTCTGTGGAGTTTCTGTTTCTCAGAAAACAAACAGTGACGTCATCCTGCTGCAGGGACCCAAACATCCCAGAATAACCCCGAACTGAACCCGGACTGAACCCGGACTGAACCCGGACTGAACCCGGACTGAACCCGGACTGAACCCGGACTGAACATGGTGTAAACACAACAGAACTTCACTTTCACTGCGCAGTGGTGTTTGCAGTAGTACTAATACAGTCACCCCCCTCTGGACCTCACCTCCCTCCGGATGCCCGCTCTGTGCACGGCCTGGTTCGGTACCGGAGGCTCTGGTCCGGGCTGGAGGTTGTTGTTTATGTCCGAGAGTCGAGCTCCGGAGGCGGGTCTGTGCAGCCGACGGCCCCGCTCCTTCTTCAGCCGGGTTCGGTTCGCTCCATCACCGCCGCAGATTCGAACCGGGCCGCTGTTCTCCGCGTCCCCGGTACCACTTCTGTCACCGTGCGCCGTGGTTCCGTCCAACATCACGGCTGCTCCGCGATAACATAAAAAACTGCACAAATCCACTTCCGGCGTAAACAACGTTACGAGCTAAAGCTAAGCTAACGCAGAGGTAACAGGCTAACCATAGACCGTACAGTCTATGAGGCTAACAGGCTAACAGGCTAGCGGCGGGGCAGGCGCTCACAGCTCGCAGCGTAACGCGGACACTTAAGCGCTGATGGTCGTGGGTTCGGGATCGGTTCGGATCCAGTGTCTCTCACGTTTTTCAGAGTTTGTGGAGAGGTTGAGGTAAAATGATGCCACTTTTGGCGGAGGTTTGTTGACAGCGCCGAGACGCAACAGTGAAGTTTGTGCGGCTCACGTCACTTCCGGAAGGACAGGAAACGGGAGAATTTTTATTAAATTAATGAAATAATTGAATGTTTTCAGCCATTTTCATACAAGCAAAACAAAAGACATACAAGAGGCACGAGTAGTAACATAAATATCGGGGTTTTCCATTCATTTCAGTTTTTATATGCTGTACAGCAGAGTTTTGTTTCATACATTTCACAGAAGAGAATAACAGGCATTATTCTATATGAAAAACATTGAACTGTTCATCTATTTAACGCATTTACTACAAGATAAAAGACTCACACTCACATTCACTTTGTGACTTTATTGTGATGCTAAGTCCAGTTTAATTTAAAGTGCAGAAAAACTCACAAAAAAATAAAATAAAAAATAAAACAATAACTCAGATTGAGAAATTCACCAAGGACCCTGAAGGCACAAGACAGTCCTGGTTTAGTCCTGGTTTAGTCCTGGTTCAGTCCTGGTTCAGTCCTGGTTTAGTCCTGGTTTAGTCCTGGTTTAATCCTGGTTTAGTCCTTGTTTAGTCCTGGTTTAGTCCTGCTTTAGTCCTGGTTTAGTCCTGGTTTAGTCCTGGTTTAATCCTGGTTTAGTCCTTGTTTAGTCCTGGTTTAGTCCTGGTTTAGTCCTGGTTCAGTGAGTGAGTTTGTTTATCGCAGGTGTGAAGAGTTTGAGGATTTTGAGAAAAGAAAATAACTAAATACAAAATAATAATTATAAATTAAATTGTTCAAGATTTTCTCGGGTTTTTAGCTCTTTGGAGTTTGGTGATGAAGATCTTTTATAATATTGTATTTGGGAACAAAGGGAAGTCAGAACAAAGGGAAGTGAACTTACATTTGTGGAGATGAACTTTTGCCAAGACGATTAAAAGATAAATTATATTATATAATTCTGCTTATGTTCAGTGTGACGTCACCTCGGACTGGGATGTTTCCTGTTTTGTTTTTATTTTATTTTATTTTATTTCAAATGTACAATATAAAGTACAATGGTATAAAGAAGAACATCGCTAGAGACTTAAGAGTTCATATGTTCACGAAAATCTACAGATACATGTACAAATGTACAAGAATAAACAAATAAATACTTACAGTTAGAGTTAAATTCCGTCCAAAGAGCTTTTTTCTTCATTTCTTTGGGATTTGTGTAATAATTTAGAGAATTTACATAAGAGGGACTGAAATACGACACATTTTTGTTTGTGGTTAGAAAATTTACAGCAATGGATATGAAATTTAGATGGATTAAGATTAAGTTCAACACATTTTTTTTTTTTTTTTTTGCAGGACTGTTTTTGTCAGAGAAACTAAAAAGAACGTGTCTTATATTAAACTGTAGGTTAGGATCAGGTTTTCTGTTCACTCACAAAAATATGTCCCTCCAGTAGATCTGCGCGCGTGAGCGTCAAACCGCACAACACGCGGTGACGTCACACTGAACATACGTCAGGTGTGTTCAAGCCCCGCCCCGTCCCGTCTCCAGTCACATGACCTTCCCACACTTCCTGTTTACGCACCGAAGCGGGACCAGACCGAGAGACACCTGCCACCGAGAGACACCTGCCACCGAGAGACACCTGCCACCGAGAGACACCCGCCAGCGGGCGCCAGAGACCGGACCCCAGAGACCGGACCAGAGACCGGACCCCAGAGACCATGTTGCTCGCCGCTCCCCTGACCTGGCTCGTCCTGCTGGGCTCTGTGACTCTTCTCTCTGCCGCCCCCTCCTGGAGACCTCACGGCAACACAGGTGAGACTGAGGGTCCCAGAGTGACAGGAGCAGACAGTAGACCTGGTTTAGTCCTGGTTCAGTCCTGGTTTAGACCTGGTTTAGTCCTGGTTTAGACCTGGTTTAGTCCTGGTTTAGTCCTGGTTTAGTCCTGGTTCAGTCCTGGTTTAGACCTGGTTTATTCCTGGTTTAGTCCTGGTTTAGACCTGGTTTAGACCTGGTTTAGTCCTGGTTTAGACCTGGTTTAGTCCTGGTTTAGTCCTGGTTTAGTCCTGGTTTAGACCTGGTTTAGTCCTGGTTTAGTCCTGGTTTAGACCTGGTTTAGTCCTGGTTTCGTCCTGGTTTAGACCTGGTTTAGACCTGGTTTAGTCCTGGTTTAGTCCTGGTTTAGACCTGGTTTAGTCCTGGTTTAGTCCTGGTTTAGTCCTGGTTTAGACCTGGTTTAGTCCTGGTTTAGTCCTGGTTTAGTCCTGATTTAGACCTGGTTTAGTCCTGGTTTAGTCCTGGTTTAGTCCTGGTTTAGACCTGGTTTAGTCCTGGTTTAGTCCTGGTTTAGACCTGGTTTAGTCCTGGTTTAGTCCTGGTTTAGTCCTGGTTTAGTCCTGGTTTAGTCCTGGTTTAGTCCTGGTTTAGTCCTGGTTTAGTCCTGGTTTATACTGGCTCTTCCACATTTCAGGTTTCATTTCTTTCATACCAGTTCCTCTTCACAAATGCTTAAAATTTAAAAAATTAAAAATTTTAACTTGTATTTTATTTTTTACAAATAGTTGTGGATTTATAAATATGTATTTTTACATTTGCAAAAAAAACATTTGTAAAACTGAAAATTGTGTTTGTAAAATGTGATTCTCTTTTGTGGATCAGCAGTTTCACAGGTTTCCTCCAGGACGTTGTTGGAGCTATTTTTGATTATTTTGTTTCTTCTAAATGTTCCATCAGGGAGCTTTATGTTCACTAAATCTGGGAGAAGCGGCTCAGGTCCTGGACCTGATTTAGTTTTTCTCTGCGTAAACTTCATCCCCACGAGTCTGTGACAGGAAGTGCTCCGACACACGAGTCTGTGACAGGAAGTGTTCCGACACACGAGTCTGTGACAGGAAGTGCTCCGACACACGAGTCTGTGACAGGAAGTGCTCCGACACACGAGTCTGTGACAGGAAGTGTTCCGACACACGACTCTGTGACAGGAAGTGTTCCGACACACGAGTCTGTGACAGGAAGTGTTCCGACACACGAGTCTGTGACAGGAAGTGTTCCGACACACGAGTCTGTGACAGGAAGTGCTCCGACACACGAGTCTGTGACAGGAAGTGCTCCGACACACGAGTCTGTGACAGGAAGTGCTCCGACACACGAGTCTGTGACAGGAAGTGTTCCGACACACGAGTCTGTGACAGGAAGTGCTCCGACACACGAGTCTGTGACAGGAAGTGCTCCGACACACGAGTCTGTGACAGGAAGTGCTCCGACACACGAGTCTGTGACAGGAAGTGCTCCGACACACGAGTCTGCGGTGAACTCCTTCAAAACACAAAAGAGGAACTTAGTGTAAATTTAAAGTTGTGTCTCTCCAGATTTTACGTCCACAAATGTAAAATTCAGAAATGTCCCCTAACTTTACTCGTTTTAAAAGTTATATATAAAATCTTTGAAACATATGAAAGGACCAAAAGCTCAAAAAGTATTTTCCTGTGTGTGAAATTCCCCTCGACTCTACGGACTCTGTTCCCTTTGCTACGATCCTTTTTTTTTTTTTTTTTTCCAAAATGCACTTTTTCTTACGTTATTCGATTAATATTATATTATATTATTTTATTATATAATTTTGCTATTTCTG
Source organism: Odontamblyopus rebecca (assembly GCA_030686955.1). Lineage (NCBI taxonomy): Eukaryota > Metazoa > Chordata > Actinopteri > Gobiiformes > Gobiidae > Odontamblyopus > Odontamblyopus rebecca. Next base: position 1,952,885 of record CM060673.1, read on the forward strand.
TTCCCTCATCCCAACTGTGACTGATTGCACCACAGCAGCAGCGCCCTCCGCTGGACGCCCTGGGCTCTGCGTCCAAGAGGAAAACTGAAACTGTGAAACTGTTGATCCAAATTTAACACAGTTTTCAGTTTTGCAAATGTATTTTTTATTTTTTTTTTTGCAAATGTAAAAATATATATTTACAAATCCACAACTATTTGTAAAAAACAAAATATAAGTTCAAATATTAAATCTGCATTTGTGGAAAAACACATGAAGAGAGTTTGTAGATCAGACTGTGGGAGGGCATCTGACGCTCTGATGCCCTCCCGTTAGTCCTGGTTTAGTCCTGGTTTAGTCCTGGTTTAGACCTGGTTTAGTCCTGGTTTAGTCCTGGTTTAGTCCTGGTTTAGTCCTGGTTTAGTCCTGGTTCAGTCCTGGTTCAGTCCTGGGTCAGTCCTGGTTCTGGGAGGGCATCTGACTCTGTGGGTGCAGGGCGCATGTGGCACATCACGGACCTGCACCTGGACCCGTCGTTCCACCTGGACCCGGATCCGGGCCGAGTCTGCGCCTCGTCCAAAGGGGCCCCGGCCTTGGCCCCCGGGCTGTTCGGGGACTTCCTCTGCGACGCCCCCTACAGGCTCCTGAGCGCCGCCCTGGACCAGCTCCAGCGCCTGGTCTCACCCGGGGACTTCGTCATCTGGACCGGGTCAGGACCACACGCTGAGGCCTGGTTTAGTCCTGGTTTAGTCCTGGTTAAAACCTGCTTTAGTCCTGCTTTAGTCCTGCTTTAGTCCTGCTTTAGTCCTGCTTTAGTTCTGCTTTAGTCCTGCTTTAGTCTTGGTTTAGTCCTGGTTTAGTCCTGGTTTAGTCCTGCTTTAGTCTTGGTTTAGTTCTGCTTTAGTTCTGCTTTAGTCCTGCTTTAGTCTTGGTTTAGTCCTGCTTTAGTCCTGCTTTAGTCCTGCTTTAGTCCTGCCTTAGTCCCGCTTTAGTCCTGCTTTAGTCTTGGTTTAGTCCTGGTTTAGTCCTGCTTTAGTCCTGCTTTAGTCCTGCTTTAGTCCTGCTTTAGTCCTGCTTTAGTCCTGCTTTAGTCTTGGTTTAGTCCTGGTTTAGTCCTGGTTTAGTCCTGCTTTAGTCTTGCTTTAGTCCTGCTTTAGTCCTGCTTTAGTCCTGCTTTAGTCCTGCTTTAGTCCTGCTTTAGTCTTGGTTTAGTCCTGGTTTAGTCCTGGTTTAGTCCTGCTTTAGTCCTGCTTTAGTCCTGCTTTAGTCCTGCTTTAGTTCTGCTTTAGTCCTGCTTTAGTCCTGCTTTAGTCCAGGTTTAGTCCTGGTTTAGTTCTGTTTTAGTCCTGCTTTAGTCTTGCTTTAGTCCTGCTTTAGTCCAGCTTTAGTCCTGCTTTAGTTCTGGTTTAGTCTTGCTTTAGTCCTGCTTTAGTCCAGGTTTAGTCCTGGTTTAGTTCTGTTTTAGTCCTGCTTTAGTCTTGCTTTAGTCCTGGTTTAGTCCCGGTCTAGTCCTGCTTTAGTCCCGTTATAGTCCTGGTTTAGTCCTGCTTTAGTCCAGCTTTAGTCTTGGTTTAGTTCTGCTTTAGTCTTGGTTTAGTCCTGCTTTAGTCCTGCTTTAGTCCTGCTTTAGTCCTGCTTTAGTTCTGCTTTAGTCCTGCTTTAGTCTTGGTTTAGTCCTGGTTTAGTCCTGGTTTAGTCCTGCTTTAGTCTTGCTTTAGTCCTGCTTTAGTCCTGCTTTAGTCCTGCTTTAGTTCTGCTTTAGTCCTGCTTTAGTCTTGGTTTAGTCCTGGTTTAGTCCTGGTTTAGTCCTGCTTTAGTCCTGCTTTAGTCCTGCTTTAGTCCTGGTTTAGTCCCGGTCTAGTCCTGCTTTAGTCCCGTTATAGTCCTGGTTTAGTCCTGCTTTAGTCCAGCTTTAGTCTTGGTTTAGTTCTGCTTTAGTCTTGGTTTAGTCCTGCTTTAGTCCAGCTTTAGTCTTGGTTTAGTCTTGGTTTAGTCCTGCTTTAGTCCAGCTTTAGTCTTGGTTTAGTCCTGCTTTAGTCCAGCTTTAGTCTTGGTTTAGTTCTGCTTTAGTCCAGCTTTAGTCTTGGTTTAGTTCTGCTTTAGTCCTGCTTTAGTCTTGGTTTAGTTCTGCTTTAGTCCTGGTTTAGTCCTGCTTTAGTCTTGGTTTAGTTCTGCTTTAGTTCTGCTTTAGTCTTGGTTTAGTTCTGCTTTAGTCCTGGTTTAGTTCTGCTTTAGTCCTGCTTTAGTCTTGGTTTAGTTCTGCTTTAGTCCAGCTTTAGTCTTGGTTTAGTCCAGCTTTAGTCTTGGTTTAGTCCTGCTTTAGTCCAGCTTTAGTCTTGGTTTAGTCCTGCTTTAGTCCAGCTTTAGTCCTGGTTTAGTCCTGCTTTAGTCTTGGTTTAGTTCTGCTTTAGTCCTGCTTTAGTCTTGGTTTAGTTCTGCTTTAGTCCAGCTTTAGTCTTGGTTTAGTTCTGCTTTAGTCCAGCTTTAGTTCTGCTTTAGTCCCAACCCTCGGGTCGGGGACTGGTTCAGACCTGGTCTAGACCTGGTTCTGGTCTCTCAGGGACAGTCCTGGTCTGGACCTGGTTCAGACCTAGTCTGGACCTGGTTCAGACCTGGTCTAGACCTGGTTCTGGTCTCTCAGGGACAGTCCTGGTCTGGACCTGGTCTAGTCCTGGTTTAGACCTGGTTCTGGTCTCTCAGGGACAGTCCTGGTCTGGACCTGGTCTAGTCCTGGTCTAGACCTGGTTCTGGTCTCTCAGGGACAGTCCTGGTTCAGACCTGGTCTAGACCTGGTTCTGGTCTCTCAGGGACAGTCCTGGTCTAGTCCTGGTCTAGACCTGGTTCTGGTCTCTCAGGGACAGTCCTGCTCTAGTCCTGGTCTAGACCTGGTTCTGGTCTCACAGGGATAGTCCTGGTCTAGACCTGGTTCTGGTCTCTCAGCGACAGTCCTGGTCTAGTCCTGGTCTAGACCTGGTTCTGGTCTCTCAGGGACAGTCCTGGTCTAGACCTGGTTCTGGTCTCTCAGGGACAGTCCTGGTTCAGACCTGGTCTAGACCTGGTTCTGGTCTCTCAGGGACAGTCCTGGTCTAGTCCTGGTCTAGACCTGGTTCTGGTCTCTCAGGGACAGTCCTGCTCTAGTCCTGGTCTAGACCTGGTTCTGGTCTCACAGGGACAGTCCTGGTCTAGTCCTGGTCTAGACCTGGTTCTGGTCTCTCAGGGACAGTCCTGGTCTAGACCTGGTTCTGGTCTCTCAGGGACAGTCCTGGTTCAGACCTGGTCTAGACCTGGTTCTGGTCTCTCAGGGACAGTCCTGGTTCAGACCTGGTCTAGACCTGGTTCTGGTCTCTCAGGGACAGTCCTGGTTCAGACCTGGTCTAGACCTGGTTCTGGTCTCTCAGGGACAGTCCTGGTCTAGTCCTGGTCTAGACCTGGTTCTGGTCTCTCAGGGACAGTCCTGGTCTAGTCCTGGTCTAGACCTGGTTCTGGTCTCTCAGGGACAGTCCTGGTCTGGACCTGGTCTAGTCCTGGTCTAGACCTGGTTCTGGTCTCTCAGGGACAGTCCTGGTCTGGACCTGGTCTAGTCCTGGTCTAGACCTGGTTCTGGTCTCTCAGGGACAGTCCTGGTCTGGACCTGGTCTAGTCCTGGTCTAGACCTGGTTCTGGTCTCTCAGGGACAGTCCTGGTTCAGACCTGGTCTAGACCTGGTTCTGGTCTCTCAGGGACAGTCCTGGTCTAGTCCTGGTCTAGACCTGGTTCTGGTCTCTCAGGGACAGTCCTGGTTCAGACCTGGTCTAGACCTGGTTCTGGTCTCTCAGGGACAGTCCTCCTCACGTTCCTCCAGAAGAACTCTCCACAGATCTGGTTCTTCAGGTTCTGTCCAACCTCACGACGTCCATCAGGGAAAAGATCCCGAACGTCACCGTGTTCCCGGCGCTCGGAAACCACGACTACTGGCCCCAGGTCCGGACCCGGACCAGAGACCAGACCTGGACCCGGACCAGAGACCAGACCTGGACCCGGACCAGAGACCAGACCTGGACCCGGACCAGAGACCAGAGACCAGAGACCAGAGACCAGAGACCAGACCTGGACCCGGACCAGAGACCAGAGACCAGAGACCAGACCTGGACCCGGACCAGAGACCAGACCTGGACCCGGACCAGAGACCAGAGACCAGAGACCAGAGACCAGAGACCAGAGACCAGAGACCAGAGACCAGAGACCAGAGACCAGAGACCAGACCTGGACCCGGACCAGAGACCAGACCTGGACCCGGACCAGAGACCAGAACAGAATGTGACGTGTCCTCTCTCCTCTCCTCCTCTTCTCCTCCTCCTCTCCTCCTCTTCTCCTCCTCTCCTCCTCCTCCTCCTCCTCCTCCTCTCCTCCTCTCTCCTCCTCCTCCTCCTCCTCTTCTCCTCCTCTCTCCTCCTCCTCTCCTCCTCCTCTCCTCCTCCCTCTCCTCCTCCTCCTCCTCCTCCTCTCCTCCTCCTCTCCTCCTCCTCCTCTCCTCCTCCTCTCCTCCTCTCCTCCTCCTCCTCCTCCTCCTCTCCTCCTCTCCTCCTCCTCTCCTCCTCCTCCTCCTCCTCCTCCTCCTCTCCTCCTCCTCTCCTCCTCCTCCTTTTCTCCTCCTCCTCTCCTCCTCTTCTCCTCCTCCTCCTCCTCCTCTCATCCTCCTCCTCTCCTCCTCCTCTTCTCCTCCTCTTCTCCTCCTCTTCTTCTCCTCTTCTCCTCCTCCTCCTCTCCTCCTCCTCTTTTCCCCTCTTCTCCTCCTCCTCCTCCTCACCTCCTCTCCTCCTCTCTCCTCCCCCTCTCCTCCTCACCTCCTCCTCCTCTCCTCCTCCTCTCTCCTCTTCCTCACCTCCTCTCTCCTCCTCCTCTCCCCCTCTCCTCCTCCTCGTCCTCACCTCCTCCCTCCTCACCTCCTCCTCTCTCCCTCCTCCTCCTCTCCTCCTCCTCCTCCTCGTCCTCACCTCCTCTCCTACTCCTCCTCACCTCCTCCTCTCTCCTCCTCTTCTCCTCCTCCTCCTCCTCCTCTCTCCCTCCTCCTCTCCTCCTCCTCCTCGTCGTCCTCCTCCTCCTCTTTCCTCCTCTCCTCTCTCCTCCTCCCCTCCTCTCCTGCTCCTCCTCCTCCTCTCCTCTCTCCTCCTCCTCTCCTCCACCTCCTCCTCCTCTTCTCCTCTCCTGCTCCTCTCCTCCTCCTCTCCTCCTCTCTCCTCCTCCTCCTCCTCCTCCTCCTCTCTCCTCCTCTCTCCTCCTCTCCTCCTCCTCCTCCTCCTCCTCTCCTCCTCCTCCTCCTCCTCCTCCTCCTCTCTCCTCCTCCTCTCCTCCTCTTCTCCTCCTCCTCCTCCTCCTCCTCGCCTCCTCCTCTCCTCCTCTTCTCCTCCTCTCTCCTCTCCTCTCCTCTCTCCTCCTCCTCCTCTCTCCTCCTCCTCTCCTCCTCTTCTCCTCCTCTCTCCTCTCCTCCCTCCCTCTCTTCTCCTCTCCACTCCTCTCTCCTCCTCCTCTCTCCTCCTCCTCTCCTCCTCTTCTCCTCCTCCTCTCCTCCTCCCTCTCTCCTCCTCCTCCTCCTCTCCTCCTCCCTCTCTCCTCTCCTCCTCCCTCTCTCCTCCTCCCTCTCTCCTCCTCCCTCTCTCCTCCTCTCTCTCTCCTCCTCCTCCTCCCTCTCTCCTCCTCTCCTCCTCCTCCTCACCTCCTCCTCTCTCCTCCTCTTCTCCTCACCTCCTTCTCCTCTCCTCTTCCTCCTCCTCCTCCTCTCTCCCTCCTCCTCTCCTCCTCCTCCTTGTCCTCCTCTCTCCCTTCTCCTCCTCTCCTCCTCCTCCTCCTCCTCCTCTCCTCCTCCTCCTTGTCCTCCTCTCTCCCTTCTCCTCCTCTCCTCCTCCTCCTCCTCCTCTCCTCCTCTCCTCCTCCTCTCCTCCTCCTCTCCTCCTCCTCTCAGGATCAGATGCCAGATTCTCCTAACGACATTTATCGGGCGGCGTCTCGTCTGTGGGCGCCGTGGCTCCAGGAGGAGGCGCTGAGCACGTTTCAGCGAGGTAAGACCTGAACCAGGACTAAACCAGGACTGAACCGGGACTGAACCGGGACTGAACCGGGACTGAACCGGGACTGAACCGGGACTAAACCGGGACTGAACCGGGACTGAACCGGGACTGAACCGGGACTGAACCGGGACTGAACCGGGACTGAACCGGGACTGAACCGGGACTGAACCGGGACTGAACCAGGATTATAGGTTCTAACTCTCTGTTCTCCGTGTTCTCTGTGTTCTCCTTGTTCTCCGTGTTCTCCGTGTTCTCCGTGTTCTCCTTGTTCTCCATGTTCTCCGTGTTCTCCTTGTTCTCCGTGTTCTCCGTGTTCTCCGTGTTCTCCTTGTTCTCCGTGTTCTCCGTGTTCTCCTTGTCTTCTTGTTCTCCGTGTTCTCCTTGTTCTCCTTGTTCTCTGTGTTCTCCGTGTTCTCCTTGTTCTCCTTGTTCTCTGTGTTCTCCGTGTTCTCCTTGTTCTCCGTGTTCTCCGTGTTCTCCTTGTTCTCTGTGTTCTCCGTGTTCTCCTTGTTCTCCGTGTTCTCCTTGTTCTCCGTGTTCTCCGTGTTCTCCTTGTTCTCTGTGTTCTCCGTGTTCTCCTTGTTCTCCTTGTTCTCCGTGTTCTCCTTGTTCTCCGTGTTCTCCTTGTTCTCCGTGTTCTCCTTGTTCTCCGTGTTCTCCGTGTTCTCCTTGTTCTCCGTGTTCTCCTTGTTCTCCGTGTTCTCCTTGTTCTCCGTGTTCTCCGTGTTCTCCGTGTTCTCCGTGTTCTCCGTGTTCTCCTTGTTCTCCGTGTTCTCCTTGTTCTCCGTGTTCTCCGTGTTCTCCGTGTTCTCCTTGTTCTCCGTGTTCTCCGTGTTCTCCGTGTTCTCCTTGTTCTCCTTGTTCTCCGTGTTCTCCTTGTTCTCCTTGTTCTCCTTGTTCTCCGTGTCCTCCGTGTTCTCCTTGTTCTCCGTGTTCTCCGTGTTCTCCTTGTTCTCCGTGTTCTCCGTGTTCTCCGTGTTCTCCGTGTTCTCCTTGTTCTCCGTGTTCTCCGTGTTCTCCGTGTTCTCCGTGTTCTCCGTGTTCTCCGTGTTCTCCTTGTCTTCTTGTTCTCTGTGTTCTCCTTGTTCTCTGTGTTCTCCGTGTTCTCCTTGTTCTCTGTGTTCTCCGTGTTCTCCTTGTTCTCCTTGTTCTCCGTGTTCTCCGTGTTCTCCTTGTTCTCTGTGTTCTCCGTGTTCTCCTTGTTCTCCGTGTTCTCCGTGTTCTCCTTGTTCTCCTTGTTCTCCGTGTTCTCCTTGTTCTCCGTGTTCTCCGTGTTCTCCGTGTTCTCCTTGTTCTCCTTGTTCTCCGTGTTCTCCTTGTTCTCTGTGTTCTCCGTGTTCTCCTTGTTCTCCGTGTTCTCCTTGTTCTCCGTGTTCTCCGTGTTCTCCGTGTTCTCCTTGTTCTCCGTGTTCTCCGTGTTCTCCGTGTTCTCCTTGTTCTCCGTGTTCTCCGTGTTCTCCGTGTTCTCCTTGTTCTCCGTGTTCTCCGTGTTCTCCTTGTTCTCCGTGTTCTCCGTGTTCTCCGTGTTCTCCTTGTTCTCCGTGTTCTCCGTGTTCTCCTTGTTCTCCTTGTTCTCCGTGTTCTCCGTGTTCTCCTTGTTCTCCTTGTTCTCCGTGTTCTCCGTGTTCTCCGTGTTCTCCGTGTTCTCCTTGTTCTCCGTGTTCTCCGTGTTCTCCTTGTTCTCTGTGTTCTCTGTGTTCTCTGTGTTCTCCGTGTTCTCTGTGTTCTCTGTGTTCTCTGTGTTCTCTGTGTTCTCTGTGTTCTCCGTGTTCTCCGTGTTCTCCTTGTTCTCCGTGTTCTCTGTGTTCTCTGTGTTCTCTGTGTTCTCCGTGTTCTCCTTGTTCGTGTTCTCCGTGTTCTCCTTGTTCTCCGTGTTCTCCGTGTTCTCCGTGTTCTCCTTGTTCTCCGTGTTCTCCTTGTTCTCTGTGTTCTCTGTGTTCTCTGTGTTCTCCGTGTTCTCCGTGTTCTCCGTGTTCTCTGTGTTCTCCTTGTTCTCCTTGTTCTCCTTGTTCTCTGTGTTCTCTGTGTTCTCTGTGTTCTCCGTGTTCTCCGTGTTCTCTGTGTTCTCTGTGTTCTCCGTGTTCTCCTTGTTCGTGTTCTCCGTGTTCTCCTTGTTCTCTGTGTTCTCTGTGTTCTCCGTGTTCTCCTTGTTCGTGTTCTCCGTGTTCTCCTTGTTCTCCGTGTTCTCCGTGTTCTCCTTGTTCGTGTTCTCCGTGTTCTCCTTGTTCGTGTTCTCCGTGTTCTCCGTGTTCTCCGTGTTCTCCGTGTTCTCCGTGTTCTGCAGGAGGGTTCTACTCTCAGCTCGCTCGTCCGGGGCTCCGGGTCGTGTCTCTGAACACCATCTTATACTACGGCCCGAACCGAGTCACTCAGAACCGCACGGACCCGGCGGGACAGTTCTCCTGGCTCCAGAGGACGCTGGAGAACGCCGACAGGGCCGGGGAGAAGGTACACCTGCCTGCACCTGTCAGTGTCTGCTCCTGTCTGCTCCTGTCTGCTCCTGTCTGCTCCTGTCTGCACCTGTCAGCAGTGGCATTATTTCACCAGGTCTGAATGGCAGGTGCTCTTGCTCGCCTCTCCACAGAGCTGAGCTGTGTCTGCTGCTCGTCTCCATGGCGACAGAATCAGGAGTTGTTCTGGAGCCTCAGATGTTTCTCCAAACATTAGTGACAGAACGAGACACAAGTCCAGGACATTTCCTCCTCCTGAATATTCCACAGAGACCTTCACGTGTCCTTCAGAGGAGCTCCAGAACAGCAGAGAGCTTCACGTGTCCTTCAGAGGAGCTCCAGAACAGCAGAGAGCTTCACGTGTCCTTCAGAGGAGCTCCAGAACAGCAGAGAGCTTCATGTGTCCTTCAGAGGAGCTCCAGAACAGCAGAGAGCTTCACGTGTCCTTCAGAGGAGCTCCAGAACAGCAGAGAGCTTCACGTGTCCTTCAGAGGAGCTCCAGAACAGCAGAGAGCTTCACGTGTCCTTCAGAGGAGCTCCAGAACAGCAGAGAGCTTCATGTGTCCTTCAGAGGAGCTCCAGAACAGCAGAGAGCTTCACGTGTCCTTCAGAGGAGCTCCAGAACAGTGCAGAGCTTCACCTGTCCTTCAGAGGAGCTCCAGAACAGCAGAGAGCTTCACGTGTCCTTCAGAGGAGCTCCAGAACAGCAGAGAGCTTCACGTGTCCTTCAGAGGAGCTCCAGAACAGCAGAGAGCTTCACGTGTCCTTCAGAGCAGCTCCAGAACAGCAGAGAGCTTCACGTGTCCTTCAGAGGAGCTCCAGAACAGCAGAGAGCTTCACGTGTCCTTCAGAGGAGCTCCAGAACAGTGCAGAGCTTCACCTGTCCTTCAGAGGAGCTCCAGAACAGCAGAGAGCTTCACGTGTCCTTCAGAGGAGCTCCAGAACAGCAGAGAGCTTCACGTGTCCTTCAGAGGAGCTCCAGAACAGCAGAGAGCTTCACGTGTCCTTCAGAGGAGCTCCAGAACAGCAGAGAGCTTCACGTGTCCTTCAGAGGAGCTCCAGAACAGCAGAGAGCTTCACGTGTCCTTCAGAGGAGCTCCAGAACAGCAGAGAGCTTCACGTGTCCTTCAGAGGAGCTCCAGAACAGCAGAGAGCTTCACGTGTCCTTCAGAGGAGCTCCAGAACAGCAGAGAGCTTCACGTGTCCTTCAGAGCAGCTCCAGAACAGCAGAGAGCTTCACGTGTCCTTCAGAGGAGCTCCAGAACAGCAGAGAGCTTCACGTGTCCTTCAGAGGAGCTCCAGAACAGCAGAGAGCTTCACGTGTCCTTCAGAGGAGCTCCAGAACAGCAGAGAGCTTCACGTGTCCTTCAGAGGAGCTCCAGAACAGCAGAGAGCTTCACGTGTCCTTCAGAGGAGCTCCAGAACAGCAGAGAGCTTCACGTGTCCTTCAGAGGAGCTCCAGAACAGCAGAGAGCTTCACGTGTCCTTCAGAGGAGCTCCAGAACAGCAGAGAGCTTCACGTGTCCTTCAGAGGAGCTCCAGAACAGCAGAGAGCTTCACGTGTCCTTCAGAGGAGCTCCAGAACAGCAGAGAGCTTCACGTGTCCTTCAGAGGAGCTCCAGAACAGCAGAGAGCTTCACGTGTCCTTCAGAGGAGCTCCAGAACAGCAGAGAGCTTCACGTGTCCTTCAGAGGAGCTCCAGAACAGCAGAGAGCTTCACGTGTCCTTCAGAGGAGCTCCAGAACAGCAGAGAGCTTCACGTGTCCTTCAGAGGAGCTCCAGAACAGCAGAGAGCTTCACGTGTCCTTCAGAGGAGCTCCAGAACAGCAGAGAGCTTCACGTGTCCTTCAGAGCAGCTCCAGAACAGCAGAGAGCTTCACGTGTCCTTCAGAGGAGCTCCAGAACAGCAGAGAGCTTCACGTGTCCTTCAGAGCAGCTCCAGAACAGCAGAGAGCTTCACGTGTCCTTCAGAGGAGCTCCAGAACAGCAGAGAGCTTCACGTGTCCTTCAGAGGAGCTCCAGAACAGCAGAGAGCTTCACGTGTCCTTCAGAGGAGCTCCAGAACAGCAGAGAGCTTCACGTGTCCTTCAGAGGAGCTCCAGAACAGCAGAGAGCTTCACGTGTCCTTCAGAGGAGCTCCAGAACAGCAGAGAGCTTCACGTGTCCTTCAGAGGAGCTCCAGAACAGCAGAGAGCTTCACGTGTCCTTCAGAGCAGCTCCAGAACAGCAGAGAGCTTCACGTGTCCTTCAGAGGAGCTCCAGAACAGCAGAGAGCTTCACGTGTCCTTCAGAGGAGCTCCAGAACAGCAGAGAGCTTCACGTGTCCTTCAGAGCAGCTCCAGAACAGCAGAGAGCTTCACGTGTCCTTCAGAGGAGCTCCAGAACAGCAGAGAGCTTCACTTGTCCTTCAGAGGAGCTCCAGAACTGCAGAGAGCTTCACTTGTCCTTCAGAGGAGCTCCAGAACTGCAGAGAGCTTCATGTGTCGGGTGCAGTGGTGTAAAGCGTCGCCTCTGGACTCTGGAGCAGTGGAGACGCTTCTCTGGAGGGACTGAGCTTCTCCATCTGCAGATCTGATGGGCGAGTGTGGGTTTGGCGGCTCCAGGAGAACGGTTCTTGTGACTGGGCCGAGTGTAAAGTTTGGTGGAGGATTCTGGTGTGGGCTTGTTCTTCAGGAGCTTGGACACTTAGCTCCAGTGAGAGGAACTCTGAACGCTTCAGCAGAAGAAGAGACTTTGGACAATTCCATGTCCCAACTTTGTGGAACAGTTTGGAGAAGCTCCTTCCTCTTCCACACGACTGTGACCAGAGCACAAAGGTCCAGAAATACCTGGAGGAGAGAGTTTGGTGTGGAGGAACCCTCCTGCAGAGTCCTGACCTCAGACCAACAGAACACCTCTGGAACTAATTAGAACGAAGACTGAGAACCTCAGACCTTCTCCAGCATCAGTGTGAGCCTCAGACCTTCTCCAACATCAGTGTGTGAGCCTCAGACCTTCTCCAGCATCAGTGTGAGCCTCAGACCTTCTCCAACATCAGTGTGTGAGCCTCAGACCTTCTCCAACATCAGTGTGAGCCTCAGACCTTCTCCAGCATCAGTGTGTGAGCCTCAGACCTTCTCCAACATCAGTGTGAGCCTCAGACCTTCTCCAGCATCAGTGTGTGAGCCTCAGACCTTCTCCAACATCAGTGTGTGAGCCTCAGACCTTCTCCAGCATCAGTGTGTGAGCCTCAGACCTTCTCCAACATCAGTGTGTGAGCCTCAGACCTTCTCCAACATCAGTGTGTGAACCTCAGACCTTCTCCAGCATCAGTGTGTGAGCCTCAGACCTTCTCCAACATCAGTGTGTGAGCCTCAGACCTTCTCCAGCATCAGTGTGTGAGCCTCAGACCTTCTCCAACATCAGTGTGTGAACCTCAGACCTTCTCCAGCATCAGTGTGTGAGCCTCAGACCTTCTCCAACATCAGTGTGAGCCTCAGCCCTTCTCCAGCATCAGTGTGTGACTCAGACCTTCTCCAGCATCAGTGTGTGAGCCTCAGACCTTCTCCAACATCAGTGTGTGAGCCTCAGACCTTCTCCAACATCAGTGTGTGAACCTCAGACCTTCTCCAGCATCAGTGTGTGAGCCTCAGACCTTCTCCAACATCAGTGTGAGCCTCAGACCTTCTCCAGCATCAGTGTGTGACTCAGACCTTCTCCAGCATCAGTGTGTGAGCCTCAGACCTTCTCCAGCATCAGTGTGTGAGCCTCAGACCTTCTCCAGCATCAGTGTGTGAGCCTCAGACCTTCTCCAGCATCAGTGTGTGAGCCTCAGACCTTCTCCAACATCAGTGTGAGCCTCAGACCTTCTCCAGCATCAGTGTGTGAGCCTCAGACCTTCTCCAACATCAGTGTGTGAGCCTCAGACCTTCTCCAGCATCAGTGTGTGAGCCTCAGACCTTCTCCAACATCAGTGTGAGCCTCAGACCTTCTCCAGCATCAGTGTGTGAGCCTCAGACCTTCTCCAACATCAGTGTGAGCCTCAGACCTTCTCCAGCATCAGTGTGTGACTCAGACCTTCTCCAGCATCACTGTGAGCCTCAGACCTTCTCCAGCATCAGTGTGTGAGCCTCAGACCTTCTCCAACATCAGTGTGTGAGCCTCAGACCTTCTCCAGCATCAGTGTGTGAGCCTCAGACCTTCTCCAGCATCAGTGTGTGAGCCTCAGACCTTCTCCAACATCAGTGTGAGCCTCAGACCTTCTCCAGCATCAGTGTGTGAGCCTCAGACCTTCTCCAGCATCAGTGTGTGAGCCTCAGACCTTCTCCAACATCAGTGTGTGAGCCTCAGACCTTCTCCAACATCAGTGTGAGCCTCAGACCTTCTCCAACATCAGTGTGTGACTCAGACCTTCTCCAACATCAGTGTGTGACTCAGACCTTCTCCAACATCAGTGTGTGACTCAGACCTTCTCCAACATCAGTGTGTGACTCAGACCTTCTCCAACATCAGTGTGTGAGCCTCAGACCTTCTCCAACATCAGTGTGTGAGCCTCAGACCTTCTCCAACATCAGTGTGAGCCTCAGACCTTCTCCAACATCAGTGTGTGAGCCTCAGACCTTCTCCAACATCAGTGTGTGAGCCTCAGACCTTCTCCAACATCAGTGTGAGCCTCAGACCTTCTCCAACATCAGTGTGTGACTCAGACCTTCTCCAACATCAGTGTGTGACTCAGACCTTCTCCAACATCAGTGTGTGAGCCTCAGACTTTCTCCAACATCAGTGTGTGAACCTCAGACCTTCTCCAGCATCACTGTGAGCCTCAGACCTTCTCCAACATCAGTGTGTGAGCCTCAGACCTTCTCCAGCATCAGTGTGTGAGCCTCAGACCTTCTCCAGCATCAGTGTGTGAGCCTCAGACCTTCTCCAACATCAGTGTGTGAGCCTCAGACCTTCTCCAGCATCAGTGTGTGACTCAGACCTTCTCCAACATCAGTGTGTGAGCCTCAGACTTTCTCCAACATCAGTGTGAGCCTCAGACCTTCTCCAGCATCAGTGTGTGAGCCTCAGACCTTCTCCAGCATCAGTGTGTGACTCAGACCTTCTCCAACATCAGTGTGTGAGCCTCAGACTTTCTCCAACATCAGTGTGAGCCTCAGACCTTCTCCAACATCAGTGTGTGAGCCTCAGACTTTCTCCAGCATCAGTGTGAGCCTCAGACCTTCTCCAACATCAGTGTGAGCCTCAGACCTTCTCCAACATCAGTGTGTGACTCAGACCTTCTCCAACATCAGTGTGTGAGCCTCAGACTTTCTCCAACATCAGTGTGAGCCTCAGACCTTCTCCAACATCAGTGTGTGAGCCTCAGACCTTCTCCAGCATCAGTGTGTGATTCAGACCTTCTCCAACATCAGTGTGAGCCTCAGACCTTCTCCAACATCAGTGTGTGATTCAGACCTTCTCCAACATCAGTGTGAGCCTCAGACCTTCTCCAACATCAGTGTGTGATTCAGACCTTCTCCAACATCAGTGTGTGAGCCTCAGACCTTCTCCAACATCAGTGGTTCCTCAGATGTTCTTCTGGAGGCTCCAGAATTCCCATAAACGTTCCTAAACCTGGTGGATCCAGAGGAGCTGAAGCTGTTGGAGCTGCAGGAGTCAGATTAAACCCTCTGGATGAAGAACAGGAGAAACAGAGACGAGACTTATGGAAATATAGAGGCTGTTAAAGCTGCACTGAGGAACATTCACAGCAAAAACAAGATCTCCATGGAGACGAGCAGGTGACTCCTCCTCCAGGCGTGTCCTCCTCTCTGATTGGTCCTCAGGTGTTTGCTCCTCTCTGATTGGTCCTCAGGTGTTTGCTCCTCTCTGATTGGTCCTCAGGTGTGTCCTCCTCTCTGATTGGTCCTCAGGTGTTTGCTCCTCTCTGATTGGTCCTCAGGTGTGTCCTCCTCTCTTGATTGGTCCTCAGGTGTTTGCTCCTCTCTGATTGGTCCTCAGGTGTGTCCTCCTCTCTGATTGGTCCTCAGGTGTTTGCTCCTCTCTGATTGGTCCTCAGGTGTTTGCTCCTCTCTGATTGGTCCTCAGGTGTGTCCTCCTCTCTTGATTGGTCCTCAGGTGTTTGCTCCTCTCTGATTGGTCCTCAGGTGTTTGCTCCTCTCTGATTGGTCCTCAGGTGTGTCCTCCTCTCTGATTGGTCCTCAGGTGTTTGCTCCTCTCTGATTGGTCCTCAGGTGTTTGCTCCTCTCTGATTGGTCCTCAGGTGTGTCCTCCTCTCTGATTGGTCCTCAGGTGTTTGCTCCTCTCTGATTGGTCCTCAGGTGTTTGCTCCTCTCTGATTGGTCCTCAGGTGTGTCCTCCTCTCTGATTGGTCCTCAGGTGTGTCCTCCTCTCTGATTGGTCCTCAGGTGTTTGCTCCTCTCTGATTGGTCCTCAGGTGTTTGCTCCTCTCTGATTGGTCCTCAGGTGTGTCCTCCTCTCTGATTGGTCCTCAGGTGTTTGCTCCTCTCTGATTGGTCCTCAGGTGTGTCCTCCTCTCTGATTGGTCCTCAGGTGTTTGCTCCTCTCTGATTGGTCCTCAGGTGTTTGCTCCTCTCTGATTGGCCCTCAGGTGTGTCCTCCTCTCTGATTGGTCCTCAGGTGTACGTGATCGCGCACGTTCCCGTCGGGTTCCTCCCGTACGCGTGGAACACGACGGCGATGAGACGAGAACACAACGAGCGCCTGGCGGCCATTTTCCTGCGCTTCAGTCACGTGATCAGAGGACAGTTCTACGGCCACACCCACCGGGACTCCGTCATGGTCCTGAGGGACCGGACCGGTACTGGACCAGGACTGGGACTGAGACTGAGACTAGACTAGGACTGGACTAGGACCGGACCAGGACCGGACCAGGACTGGGACTGGACTGGACCGGGACTGGGACTGGGACTGAGACTAGACTAGGACTGGACCAGGACCGGACCAGGACCGGACCTGGACCGGGACTGGGACTGGGACTGAGACTGAGACTGAGACTGAGACTAGACTAGGACTGGACCAGGACCGGACCAGGACTGGACCAGGACTGGGACTGGACTGGACCAGGACTGGGACTGAGACTAGACTAGGACTGGACTAGGACCGGACCAGGACCGGACCAGGACTGGGACTGGGACTGAGACTAGACTAGGACTGGACCAGGACTGGACCAGGACTGGACCAGGACTGGACCGTGTGTTGCTGGGACTCTGCTGACGGGGCAGATTCATGTCAGAACCACAGTGTCTCTTTGTGCAGGTTCGGCGGTGAACAGTGCGTTTGTGGCTCCGGCCGTGACGCCCATCAGGAGCATCAAAGAACCGTTCTCCAACAACCCAGGCTTCAGGGTCTACCTGTTCCACCCGGACTCCTACGCCCTGCAGGTGAGAACCACCCGCAAAAACCCGCAGAACCCGGAGCCCAACCCGGAGCCCAACCCGGAGCCCAACCCGGAGCCCAACCCGGAGCCCAACCCGGAGCCCAACCCGGAGCCCAACCCGGAGCCCAACCCAGAGCCCAACCCGGAGCCTCCTCTCCAAACAGGAAGGGTTCACGGGCGAGTTTGGGTTCCACACACTCTGGCTCCAGTTCAGTTCAAACTAAGTTCTGAGGTTCTTTTTTCAGACCAAAAGCTTGTTTTCGTACATTTGACGGGGCAGTTTTTGCGTTTGACGGGGTAGTTTTTATGTTTGACGGGGTAGTTTTTGTGTTTGACGGGGTAGTTTTTGTGTTTGACGGGGTAGTTTTTGTGTTTGACGGGGTAGTTTTTGTGTTTGACGGGGCAGTTTTTGTGTTTGACGGGGCAGTTTTTGTGTTTGACGGGGTAGTTTTTGTGTTTGACGGGGCAGTTTTTGTGTTTGACGGGGTAGTTTTTGTGTTTGACGGGGCAGTTTTTGTGTTTGACGGGGCAGTTTTTGTGTTTGACGGGGCAGTTTTTGCGTTTGACGGGGTAGTTTTTGTGTTTGACGGGGCAGTTTTTGTGTTTGACGGGGTAGTTTTTATGTTTGACGGGGCAGTTTTTGCGTTTGACGGGGTAGTTTTTGTGTTTGACGGGGTAGTTTTTGTGTTTGACGGGGTAGTTTTTGTGTTTGACGGGGCAGTTTTTGTATTTGACGGGGCAGTTTTTGCGTTTGACGGGGTAGTTTTTGTGTTTGACGGGGAAGTTTTTGTATTTGACGGGGTAGTTTTTATGTTTGACGGGGTAGTTTTTGTGTTTGTGGGGCAGTTTTTGCGTTTGCGGGGCAGTTTTGCGTTTGACGGGGCAGTTTTTGCGTTTGACGGGGCAGTTTTTGTGTTTGACGGGCAGTTTTGCGTTTGACGGGGTAGTTTTGCGTTTCACGGGGCAGTTTTTGCGTTTGAGGGCAGTTTTTGCGTTTGACGCAGTGATCGGACAGTTTGACGCAGTTTTTGTGTTTGACGGGCAGTTTTTGTGTTTGACGGGCAGTTTTGTGTTTGACGGGCAGTTCGCAGTTTTACGCTGACGGGCAGTTTTGTTTGACGGCAGTTTTGACGGGCAGTTTTTGTGTTTGACGGGCAGTTTTGCGTTTGACAGTTTTTGTGTTGACGGCAGTTTTTGCGTTTGACGGGCAGTTTTACGTTTGACGGCAGTTTTTGCGCTGATTGAAGAAGCAGTTTGATCTGCAGTTTTTGCTTGATCTGGGCAGTTTTGTGTTTGACGGGGCAGTTTTTGCGCTTGATCTGGGCAGTTTTTGTGTTTGATCGGCAGTTTTTGTGTTTGACGGGGTAGTTTTGTGTTTGACGGGGCAGTTTTGTGTTTGACGGGCAGTTTTGTGTTTGACGGGGCAGTTTTGTGTTTGACGGGCAGTTTTTGTGTTTGACGGGGCAGTTTTTGTGTTTGATCGGCAGTTTTTGTTTGACGGGGCAGTTTTGTGTTTGATCTGACGGGCAGTTTTTGTGTTTGACGGGCAGTTTTTGCGTTTGACGGGCAGTTTTGCGTTTTGTTTGATCGGGCAGTTTTTGTGTTTGACGGGCAGTTTTGTTGACTGGGCAGTTTTTGTTTGACGGGGCAGTTTTTGTGTTTGACGGGGCAGTTTTTGTGTTTGACGGGCAGTTTTTTGACGGCAGTTTTGTTTTGACGGGGCAGTTTTTGTGTTTGACGGGCAGTTTTTGTTTGACGGCAGTTTTTGTGTTTGACGGGCAGTTTTGTGTTTGACGGCAGTTTTTGTGTTTGACGGGGTAGTTTTTGTTTGATCGGGCAGTTTTTGTGTTTGACGGGGCAGTTTTTGTGTTTGACGGGGCAGTTTTTGTGTTTGGTTTTATTTGACGGGGCAGTTTTTGTGTTTGACGGTTTTTTGACGGGCAGTTTTTGTGTTTGACGGGGCAGTTTTTATGTTTGACGGCAGTTTTATGTTTGATCAGTTTGACGGGGCAGTTTTTGCGTTTGACGGGCAGTTTTTTGCGTTTGACGGGGCAGTTTTTGTGTTTTTTTTGCTGATCTGGGCAGTTTTGCGCTGACGGGCAGTTTTTGTGTTTGACGGGCAGTTTTGTGCAGTTTGTTTGACGGGCAGTTTTGTTTGTAGTTTTTGTGTTTGATCGGGGCAGTTTTTGTGTTTGACGGGGCAGTTTTTGTGTTTGATCTGGGGGTAGTTTTGTGTTTGACGGGCAGTTTTTGTGTTTGACGGGCAGTTTTATGTTTGACGGGGCAGTTTTTGTGTTTGACGGGCAGTTTTGTGTTTGACCAACAGTTTTGTGTTTGACGGGCAGTTTTACGTTTGATCTGGGCAGTTTTTGTGTTTGATCTGGGCAGTTTTGCGTTTGTGGGTAGTTTTGCGCTTGATCTGGGCAGTTTTGTGTTTGACGGGCAGTTTTTGTGATCTGACAGTTTTTGTGTTTGATCGGGCAGTTTTGTGTTTGATCTGGGCAGTTTTGTGTTTGACGGCAGTTTTCAGCAGTTTTGTGTTTGATCTGGAGGGCAGTTTTGCGTTTGGTGGGGACAGTTTTTGTGTTTGCTTTGACGGGCAGTTTTTGTTTGACGGGGCAGTTTTTGCGTTTGACGGGGCAGTTTTTGCGTTTGACGGGGCAGTTTTTGCGTTTGACGGGGCAGTTTTTGCGTTTGACGGGGCAGTTTTTGCATTTGACGGGGTAGTTTTTGTGTTTGACGGGGTAGTTTTTGCGTTTGACTGGGCAGTTTTTGTGTTTGACGGGGTAGTTTTTGCGTTTGACGGGGCAGTTTTTGAATTTGACGGGGCAGTTTTTGTGTTTGACGGGGTAGTTTTTGCGTTTGACGGGGCAGTTTTTGCGTTTGACGGGGCAGTTTTTGCGTTTGACGGGGCAGTTTTTGCGTTTGACGGGGCAGTTTTTGTGTTTGACGGGGCAGTTTTTGCGTTTGACGGGGTAGTTTTTGCGTTTGACGGGGTAGTTTTTGCGTTTGACGGGGCAGTTTTTGCGTTTGACGGGGCAGTTTTTGTGTTTGACGGGGTAGTTTTTGCGTTTGACGGGGCAGTTTTTGCGTTTGACGGGGCAGTTTTTGTGTTTGACGGGGTAGTTTTTGCGTTTGACGGGGCAGTTTTTGTGTTTGACGGGGTAGTTTTTGTGTTTGACGGGGTAGTTTTTGTGTTTGACGGGGCAGTTTTTGTGTGACGGGGCAGTTTTTGTGTTTGACGGGGTAGTTTTTGCGTTTGCTTCAGGACCTGTGGCAGTTCTACCTGAACCTGACGGA
>CM060673.1:1979538-2034538 GCA_030686955.1 Odontamblyopus rebecca
CCAGGACCAAACCAGGACTGAACCAGGACCAAACCAGGATCAAAACAGAACAGTGGACGAGTCTCTGAGTCCTGATGGACGAGGACAGAAAAAGTTACGACAGAAGAAACATTTGAAAAAATATAAACTCAGATCCTGGAAAAGCCTGGGGCCGTGCGCATGCGCAGCAGCGCTAAGTAGCTCAGGTCAGGCTAATTTTAATTTAAATAAACCATTTATCGTTTAACACCCCCCCCCCCCCCTACCCCCTATACCCCCCTTCCCCCACCCCCTATACCCCCACCACCCCCTACCCCATATACCTCCACCCCGCCTCTGGCTCCCCTCCCCCAACACCTCCCTACCCCCCGCTGCAGCTGGAGCCGCTGTGAGAGGCTGAACCCGGGGCTCTCCTCCCCCCGTGTCCTCCTCTCCTCCCCGCGTGTCCTCCTCTCCTCCCCCGTGTCCTCCTCTCCTCCCCCCGAGTCCTCCTCTCCTCCCCCGTGTCCTCCTCTCCTCCCCCGTGTCCTCCTCTCCTCCCCCCGTGTCCTCCTCTCCTCCCCCCGAGTCCTCCTCTCCTCCCCCCGTGTCCTCCTCTCCTCCCCCCGTGTCCTCCTCTCCTCCCCCCGAGTCCTCCTCTCCTCCCGGTCTGTGCTCCTCCCCGCGGCTCCGTCCCGGGCCCGTGGAGGGAGGAGGATGAATGAAAAGTGAACAGATGAATGGAAAATGGACGGATGAATGAGCGGAGTAACGGCCGGCGGCGAGGGGCGGGGCCTGCGTTGTGATTGGCCCAGAGCGCGCTGGAGGCGGGAGCAGCTCGGGGAAAGCAGCGCGCTGATTGGCTGAGGGCGGGACGGTCTGGCGCGGTTAAGAAGACGCCGGTTTGAGAAGTTTGAAACTGAAGCGAAGTTCCGCAGGAAAACCGGGAAAACACCGGGAAAACAGCGGGAAAACACCGGGAAAACACCGGGAATACAGCGGGAAAACACCAGGAAAACACTAGGAAAACACCGGGAAAAGCCACACGCGGCTCCGCAGCACCGGAGCATGGTCCAGCACATGGAGCTCGGGGTCGGGAAGACCGAGGCTCCGCAAGGAGCGGAGCCGCCGCAGAGGCGCCTCGGAGCGGCCGCGGGGCACATCAAGAGGCCGATGAACGCGTTCATGGTTTGGTCCAAGATCGAGCGGCGGAAGATCACGGCGCGGGCCCCGGACCTGCACAACGCGGAGATCTCCAAACAGCTGGGCCGCCGCTGGAAGTCCCTCCCCGAGGCCGACAAGGTCCCGTTCATCCGGGAGGCGGAGCGGCTCCGGCTGCAGCACATGGCGGACTACCCGGACTACAAGTACCGGCCCAAGAAGAAGGCCCGGACCGAGGGCCCGACCCCCTCCAGGGCCCCCGCCCCGCCGCAGCACGACCCCCCGGGACCCCCGGTCCACAAGAAGCCCCGCACCGGGAGAGGGGGGAGGAGCGGCTCCCAGAGGCCGCAGGACAGGCTCCCGCACACCGTGCTGGAGGAGCAGAGACCCCGCTACCCGGAGCACCGAGTCCCGGAGCATCGAGTCCCGGAGCATCGAGTCCCGGAGCACCGGTAAGAACGGCTCCAAGATAAATAAAAAGTGTTAAATCACAACTTTAAACCACAGACTGTAGTACTGTCTGTAGTACTGTCTGTAGTACTCTGCCTGTAGTACTGTCTGTAGTACTCTGTCTGTAGTACTGTCTGTAGTACTGTCTGTACTCTGTCTGTAGTACTGTCTGTAGTACTCTCTGTAGTACTCTGTAGTACTGTCTGTAGTACTGTGTGTAGTACTGTGTGTAGTACTGTGTGTAGTACACTGTCTGTAGTACACTGTCTGTAGTACACTGTCTGTAGTACACTGTCTGTAGTACTGTCTGTAGTACTCTGTCTGTAGTACTCTGTCTGTAGTAGTACTGTCTGTAGTACTCTGTCTGTAGTACTGTCTGTAGTACTCTGTCTGTAGTACTCTGTAGTACTCTCTGTAGTACTCTGTCTGTAGTACTGTCTGTAGTACTGTCTGTAGTACTGTCTGTAGTACTGTCTGTAGTACTGTCTGTAGTACTGTCTGTAGTACTGTCTGTAGTACTGTCTGTAGTACTGTCTGTAGTACTGTCTGTAGTACTCTGTCTGTAGTACTGTCTGTAGTACTGTCTGTAGTACTCTGTCTGTAGTACTCTGTCTGTAGTACTCTGTCTGTAGTACTGTCTGTTGTAGTACTGTCTGTTGTAGTACTGTCTGTAGTAGTACTGTCTGTAGTAGTACTGTCTGTAGTAGTACTGTCTGTAGTACTCTGTCTGTAGTACTCTGTCTGTAGTACTGTCTGTAGTACCCTGTCTGTAGTACTGTCTGTAGTACTGTCTGTAGTACTCTGTCTGTAGTACTCTGTCTGTAGTACTCTGTCTGTAGTACTGTCTGTAGTACTGTCTGTAGTACTGTCTGTAGTACTCTGTCTGTAGTACTGTCTGTAGTACTCTGTCTGTAGTACTCTGTCTGTAGTACTGTCTGTAGTACTCTGTCTGTAGTACTGTGTCTGTAGTACTGTCTGTAGTACTGTGTCTGTAGTACTGTGTCTGTAGTACTGTGTCTGTAGTACTGTCTGTAGTACTCTGTCTGTAGTACTCTGTCTGTAGTACTGTGTCTGTAGTACTGTCTGTAGTACTGTGTCTGTAGTACTGTGTCTGTAGTACTCTGTCTGTAGTACTGTGTCTGTAGTACTGTCTGTAGTACTCTGTCTGTAGTACTCTGTCTGTAGTACTCTGTCTGTAGTACTCTGTCTGTAGTACTGTGTCTGTAGTACTGTCTGTAGTACTGTGTCTGTAGTACTCTGTCTGTAGTACTCGGAGCTGCTCTTGTGTTTTGTTTGTCTCTTTATTATTCGTCTGTTTCATCTGCAAAGCTCCAGACGCTCTGCTCCACCCTGTGATGTCATCAGGTGGTGGTTTCTCCTTTTCCCTTTAGTTCAGTCGAGGCGACTCCAGGACTGAAACGATCCGGGTGATTCTAGTGAAGCTGTGTGGAGTTTAAAAACACAGTGGAGCACTTCCTGTATCACCACACGATGACATCACGAGGTGGAGCAGAGCGTTTGGAGATGTAGACAGACTAAAACTCCAAAGTGAAGGAGCCAATCGTGCAGAGTTTGTGTTAAACGTGTGAGGAACGATGAAGCTGGAATAATTAATATTTTAGAATGATAATTATTCTAATATATTCGTAGACCTGAAGGGGGCGGAGTTATATTTGAATATTCATGACTTAAACGAGGCCACAGGGGGCGCCGGTGCTGCTGTTTGGGGCGATGACGTCACTTCCTGTTTTGACGTTCTCAGGTTCTTTGAGGATTCGGACTCGGACGATGAAGAGTCGGAGGAGGAGGAGGAGGAGGGGCGGGGTTACGTCTCCATGACGACCGAGCGGCGCCGTTACGTCATCCACAAAACGCTGACGAGGCACAACTCCACCTCCGACCCCGAAGAGCCAGGTCAGACCGGGACCTGATCTTGGACCTGATCCTGGACCTAGACCAGGACATAATCCTAGTCCTAGACCTAATCCTTGACCTGGATTTAATCCTAGACCTGGACCTGATCATAGACCTACTCCTAGACCTAGACCTGGACTTAATCCTAAACCTAGACCTAGACCTGGACCTAATCCTAGACCAGATTCATTTCAAGTTTGGTCTCTTTTGGTTCCACTTTAGACCAATTTTAGTCCTGCTTTAGTCTGTTTTAGTCTGTTTTTGGTCCAACTTTTAGACCCTCTTTTAGTCCAGTTTTAGTTCCACTTTAGTCCCTTTTTAGTCCCACTTTAGTTCATCTTTAGTCTGATTTTAGTCCCTCTTTAGACCAGTTTTAGTCTGTTCTTAGTCCTGGTTTAGTTCAGTTTTAGTCCCTCTTATTCCATCTTTAGTCCAGTTTTAGTCCCACTTTAGTCCAGTTTTAGTCCCACTTTAGTCCAGTTTTAGTCCCACTTTAGTCCAGTTTTAGTCCTACTTTAGTCCATCTTTAGACCAGTTTTAGTCTGCTTTTAGTGCCTGTTTAGTCCAGTTATAGACTGTTTTTTGTCCCTCTTTTAGTCCCTCTTTAGTCCCTCTTTAGTCCCACTTCAGTCCCTCTTTAGTCCCACTTTAATCCCTCTTTAGTTCCACTTTAGTCCAGTTTTAGTCCGTCTTTAGTCCGTCTTTAGTCCCTGTTTAGTCCCTGTTTAGTCCTGGTCCTGACCTGGTCTCTCTCTGCAGACTTGGATGACGCTCGCTCCGAGGACCTGAGCGAGGACTTCCCCCTAAGCCCCGCCCTGTCTGCGCCCTGGACCTCGCCCGGCCCCGCCCTCTGCCCCCCCTCCAATCCGCTCCTGACCCTGGACCAGGACCTGGACCTGGACCTGGACCTGGACCTGGACCTGGACTGGTGCAGCGAGGTCTCCGTCCGGTCCCACTTTGAGTTCCCGGACTACAGGACCCACAGAGACTGGCTCCAGGCCCACCTCACAGACCTGGTCTTCAGCTACTGAGGACGGGACCCGGTCTGGACCTGGACCTGGACCTGGACCAGGACCAGGACCAGGACCAGGACCTAGACTTTGACTTCACTCGGAGCCTTTGTTACAGCGCACCGTCCTCTGACTGTTCGGACTAAACACGTCGATATATCGGCCGATATTTGGCCTTGTTAGCGTCTGGGCTCTGGGCCGATATTTGGTTTGTTCGATCCTGCAGGAAGATCGAACCACACGGACGAGACGCAAAAACACGAGAAGTTTGTGGTGAAGCGGCGGCGCAGAGGTCGTCTCAAAATGAAATCCTTAAAATATCGGTGGAGTTTATCGGTTTGTCTGGATTCTAAATAATCAGATCCTCAGTTTAGACTTTGGAACACGAATACCTCTAATGAACTGCCTCAGCAGAGACCGGGTTTAGTCCTGGGTTAGTCCTGGGTTAGTCCTGGGTTAGTCCTGGGTTAGACCTGGTTTAGACCTGGGTTTAGTCCTGGGTTAGTCCTGGGTTAGACCTGGTTTAGACCTGGTTTAGACCTGGTTTAGTCCTGGGTTAGACCTGGGTTAGACCTGGTTTAGACCTAGTTTAGACCTGGGTTAGACCTGGTTTAGTCCTGGGTTAGACCTGGGTTAGACCTGGGTTAGTCCTGGTTTAGACCTGGGTTAGTCCTGGGTTAGACCTGGGTTAGACCTGGTTTAGACCTGGTTTAGTCCTGGGTTAGTCCTGGGTTAGACCTGGTTTAGTCCTGGGTTAGACCTGGTTTAGTCCTGGTTTAGTCCTGGGTTAGTCCTGGTTTAGTCCTGGGTTAGACCTGGTTTAGTCCTGGGTTAGTCCTGGTCTAAGGTTTGAGCTGCAGATCTTGGATTTAGTTTTTTTCGTTTGTGTCACTTGAGCGCTTCACCTTTGACCCTGGCCCCTCCCCCTCTCAAACTGTGACCTCTGACCCCCGACCCCAAACAAAGGGCTAATGCTAACGCTAACCCACAGAGCTACCTCCAGAAACCAGGACTAAACCGGGACTAAACCAGGACTCAGATTTTTAGCAGAGTCATGTTTTTGTCAAGCCGCTTGTCTCGGCGGTTCTGGACCCGGCGGTTCTGGACCTGGCGGTTCTGGACCCGGCGGTTCTGGACCCGGCGGTTCTGGACCCGGCGGTTCTGGACCCGGCGGTTCTGGACCCGGCGGTTCTGGACCCGGCGGTTCTGGACCCGGCGGTTCTGGACCCGGTGGTTCTGGACTCTGTTGGTTTAGTTTTGGACGGTCTGGATTTTGTTGTTGTTTTTTTTGTGCAATACGTTTGTGAAATAAACGCCGAGACTCAAAACTTCTCCTGTTTAAACGTGTGAACCCAGAGTTAAAACGACCTCCTGATGAAGGTCCTGAAGGTTCAAATATCTGAGATTTATTCCGTTTTGGACATTTTCAGAATCAGACAAAAAAACCTCCAGATTAAAGTTGAACTCCGGCACATTTGAAGCTGAAGTCGTTTCTAGAGGAGGTGAATTGTGTCCGAAGCCAAAAAACAGCACAGATCAGTGTTTCCTCTGTGGAGATCTGACTGTGTGTGAGTCTGTGAAGGCAACAAACTAGTGCAGTGATGGGGGCAAGTTCTGAACTAGTGCAGTGATGGGGGCAAGTTCTGAACTAGTGTAGTGATGGGGGCAAGTTCTGAACTAGTGCAGTGATGGGGGCAAGTTCTGAACTAGTGCAGTGATGGGGGCAAGTTCTGAACTAGTGTAGTGATGGGGGCAAGTTCTGAACTAGTGTAGTGATGGGGGCAAGTTCTGAACTAGTGTAGTGATGGGGGCAAGTTCTGAACTAGTGCAGTGATGGGGGCAAGTTCTGAACTAGTGTAGTGATGGGGCAAGTTCTGAACTAGTGTAGTGATGGGGGCAAGTTCTGAACTAGTGCAGTGATGGGGGCAAGTTCTGAACTAGTGTAGTGATGG
Organism: Odontamblyopus rebecca; assembly: GCA_030686955.1. NCBI lineage: Eukaryota > Metazoa > Chordata > Actinopteri > Gobiiformes > Gobiidae > Odontamblyopus > Odontamblyopus rebecca. The sequence goes on from CM060673.1 coordinate 1,985,984, forward strand.
GGGCAAGTTCTGAACTAGTGCAGTGATGGGGGCAAGTTCTGAACTAGTGTAGTGATGGGGGCAAGTTCTGAACTAGTGTAGTGATGGGGGCAAGTTCTGAACTAGTGCAGTGATGGGGGCAAGTTCTGAACTAGTGTAGTGATGGGGGCAAGTTCTGAACTAGTGCAGTGATGGGGGCAAGTTCTGAACTAGTGCAGTGATGGGGGCAAGTTCTGAACTAGTGCAGTGATGGGGGCAAGTTCTGAACTAGTGTAGTGATGGGGGCAAGTTCTGAACTAGTGCAGTGATGGGGCAAGTTCTGAACTAGTGCAGTGATGGGGCAAGTTCTGAACTAGTGCAGTGATGGGGGCAAGTTCTGAACTAGTGCAGTGATGGGGCAAGTTCTGAACTAGTGCAGTGATGGGGCAAGTTCTGAACTAGTGTAGTGATGGGGGCAAGTTCTGAACTAGTGTAGTGATGGGGGCAAGTTCTGAACTAGTGCAGTGATGGGGGCAAGTTCTGAACTAGTGCAGTGATGGGGCAAGTTCTGAACTAGTGCAGTGATGGGGGCAAGTTCTGAACTAGTGCAGTGATGGGGGCAAGTTCTGAACTAGTGCAGTGATGGGGGCAAGTTCTGAACTAGTGCAGTGTGGGGGGCAAGTTCTGAACTAGTGCAGTGATGGGGGCAAGTTCTGAACTAGTGCAGTGATGGGGGCAAGTTCTGAACTAGTGCAGTGATGGGGGCAAGTTCTGAACTAGTGCAGTGATGGGGGCAAGTTCTGAACTAGTGCAGTGATGGGGGCAAGTTCTGAACTAGTGCAGTGATGGGGCAAGTTCTGAACTAGTGTAGTGATGGGGGCAAGTTCTGAACTAGTGCAGTGATGGGGGCAAGTTCTGAACTAGTGCAGTGATGGGGGCAAGTTCTGAACTAGTGTAGTGATGGGGGCAAGTTCTGAACTAGTGTAGTGATGGGGGCAAGTTCTGAACTAGTGCAGTGATGGGGGCAAGTTCTGAACTAGTGCAGTGATGGGGGCAAGTTCTGAACTAGTGCAGTGATGGGGGCAAGTTCTGAACTAGTGCAGTGATGGGGGCAAGTTCTGAACTAGTGCAGTGATGGGGGCAAGTTCTGAACTAGTGCAGTGATGGGGCAAGTTCTGAACTAGTGTAGTGATGGGGGCAAGTTCTGAACTAGTGCAGTGATGGGGCAAGTTCTGAACTAGTGCAGTGATGGGGGCAAGTTCTGAACTAGTGTAGTGATGGGGCAAGTTCTGAACTAGTGCAGTGATGGGGGCAAGTTCTGAACTAGTGCAGTGATGGGGGCAAGTTCTGAACTAGTGTAGTGATGGGGGCAAGTTCTGAACTAGTGCAGTGATGGGGGCAAGTTCTGAACTAGTGTAGTGATGGGGGCAAGTTCTGAACTAGTGCAGTGATGGGGGCAAGTTCTGAACTAGTGTAGTGATGGGGGCAAGTTCTGAACTAGTGTAGTGATGGGGCAAGTTCTGAACTAGTGTAGTGATGGGGGCAAGTTCTGAACTAGTGCAGTGATGGGGGCAAGTTCTGAACTAGTGCAGTGATGGGGGCAAGTTCTGAACTAGTGTAGTGATGGGGGCAAGTTCTGAACTAGTGTAGTGATGGGGGCAAGTTCTGAACTAGTGTAGTGATGGGGGCAAGTTCTGAACTAGTGTAGTGATGGGGCAAGTTCTGAACTAGTGCAGTGATGGGGGCAAGTTCTGAACTAGTGCAGTGATGGGGGCAAGTTCTGAACTAGTGCAGTGATGGGGGCAAGTTCTGAACTAGTGTAGTGATGGGGCAAGTTCTGAACTAGTGCAGTGATGGGGGCAAGTTCTGAACTAGTGCAGTGATGGGGGCAAGTTCTGAACTAGTGTAGTGATGGGGGCAAGTTCTGAACTAGTGCAGTGATGGGGGCAAGTTCTGAACTAGTGTAGTGATGGGGCAAGTTCTGAACTAGTGCAGTGATGGGGGCAAGTTCTGAACTAGTGTAGTGATGGGGGCAAGTTCTGAACTAGTGTAGTGATGGGGGCAAGTTCTGAACTAGTGTAGTGATGGGGCAAGTTCTGAACTAGTGCAGTGATGGGGGCAAGTTCTGAACTAGTGTAGTGATGGGGGCAAGTTCTGAACTAGTGCAGTGATGGGGGCAAGTTCTGAACTAGTGCAGTGATGGGGGCAAGTTCTGAACTAGTGTAGTGATGGGGCAAGTTCTGAACTAGTGCAGTGATGGGGGCAAGTTCTGAACTAGTGCAGTGATGGGGGCAAGTTCTGAACTAGTGTAGTGATGGGGGCAAGTTCTGAACTAGTGCAGTGATGGGGGCAAGTTCTGAACTAGTGCAGTGATGGGGGCAAGTTCTGAACTAGTGTAGTGATGGGGCAAGTTCTGAACTAGTGCAGTGATGGGGGCAAGTTCTTCACTTTCACGTAAAACACCAGTTTGCTTCAGACTGAAGAAGCTTAACTCCACTTTAACCCATCTGACAACAGCCACGAGTCTCACAAACCAAACGCTCTGGTTCACTCATTAGTGTCTGGAAACGTTAGAAAACATCTTCATCAGCACCTCACACTTCCCTCTGCTGATTTCCCATTGCACAAAAGCCCAAAAGACTGCTTAAGTTGTTTTCTCACATTCAGAACTTGCCCCCATCACTACACTAGTTTGTTTCCTTCACAGACTCACTCACAGTCAGATCTCCACTGAGGAAACACTGATCTGTGCTGTTTTTTGGCTCCTGACAGAATTCACCTCCTCTCGTGACGGACTTTAGCTTCAGACGAGCCGAGTTCAGCTTTAAATCCAAAGAAATGTGTTTTCCACTCCTCCTCTCACATGTTGGAGTCGCGTGTTTGACTGATCACACTTTTTTATTGAGACAAAAACAGCAGAATGTGACTTTCACATGTGAGAACATTCGGTTGATCAGACGCAGCGTTACAGCAGTGTGGAAAACAGGCGGCACTAAAAACACAAACCTGTGAGTGTGACGCACAAAAACTGTCCGTCGTTTGTGCTGCAGGAAGTTCTGTTTGTGTGACTCTGGTTCTTAAAGGGGCAGGTGTGAGTTCAGTTCACAGTTCCTCGTTTCCAGAGTGTTGGAGACGTGTGGAGACACTGTTTCCTTGTATTTGCAGAGGTGCTGGTGCTGGGCTGGTGCAGGTCAATGGCCACAGTCGTCCTGCCACTAAAAACAGTCTGAGCTCCACAGACCCGAGGAAACTGTCAGACTCCAGACTCCAGACTCCAGACTCCAGACTCCAGACTCCAGACTCCAGACTCCAGACTCCAGACTCCAGACTGTGAACGTGAGTCACAGGATCAGGGCTGAAGTCAAACTGACCCAGAGTTTCCTGCAGGTTTCTTCAAGTTAAATAAGAGTTTCCTGTGGCTCCACCTGCAGAGGGGGTCAGAGGGGTCAGGGGGTCAGAGGTTCAGGGGGGTCAGAGGGTCAGGGGTTCAGGGGGGTCAGACGTTCAGGGGTCAGGGGGGTCAGAGGGTCAGAAAGTCAGGGGGTTCATAGGGTCAGGGGGTCAGAGGTTCAGGGGGGTCAGAGGTTCAGGGGGTCAGAGGGTCGGGGGGGTCAGAGGTTCAGGGGGGTCAGACGTTCAGGGGGTCAGAGGGTCATGGGTTCAGGGGGGTCAGAGGTTCAGGGGGTCAGAGGGTCGGGGGGGTCAGAGGGGTCAGAGGGGTCAGGGGGTCCCAGCTGGATTAAGCAGGAGAAGATGGACAGAAATTCAAGTTTTTTTAAGGCCATTTCTATAAAACACCTGTTTCAGAGCCTGTTTCAGAGCCTGTTTCAGAGCCTGTTTCAGAGCCTGTTTCAGAGCCTGTTTCAGAGCCTGTTTCAGAGCCTGTTTCAGAGCCTGTTTCACACCTGTTTCAGAGCCTGTTTCACAGCCTGTTTCAGAGCCTGTTTCAGAGCCTGTTTCAGAGCCTGTTTCAGAGCCTGTTTCAGAGCCTGTTTCAGAGCCTGTTTCAGAGCTACCGGCGAAGAAAAAGTAAATTCTTGAATTTGTGTTAATTTATTTCTCAAACAGATGAATCTGGGAGCAGAGGCTCTACCCCGTGACTCCGGTGTGAAACGCGTCGCTCGGGAACGTCAAACCAACGTTAAAAAACTGTTAATCAAACTCTGTTTTCTGCTGCGTCTTTGATTTGACACTTTGCTTCTGGTGGTGCAGATCTTCAGAGTCGTGTTCTCTGCAGATCTTCAGAGTCGTGTTCTGTGCAGATCTTCAGAGTCGTGTTCTCTGCAGATCTTCAGAGTCGTGTTCTGTGCAGATCTTCAGAGTCGTGTTCTCCGCAGATCTTCAGAGTCGTGTTCTCCGCAGATCTTCAGAGTCGTGTTCTCCGCAGATCTTCAGAGTCGTGTGTTCTGCAGATCTTCAGAGTCGTGTGTTCTGCAGATCTTCAGAGTCGTGTTCTGTGCAGATCTTCAGAGTCGTGTTCTGCAGATCTTCAGAGTCGTGTTCTGTGCAGATCTTCAGAGTCGTGTTCTGTGCAGATCTTCAGAGTCGTGTTCTGTGCAGATCTTCAGAGTCGTGTTCTCTGCAGATCTTCAGAGTCGTGTTCTCTGCAGATCTTCAGAGTCGTGTTCTCTGCAGATCTTCAGAGTCGTGTTCTCTGCAGATCTTCAGAGTCGTGTTCTGCAGATCTTCAGAGTCGTGTTCTGTGCAGATCTTGAGAGTCGTGTTCTGTGCAGATCTTCAGAGTCGTGTTCTCTGCAGATCTTCAGAGTCGTGTTCTGTGCAGATCTTCAGAGTCGTGTTCTCTGCAGATCTTCAGAGTCGTGTTCTCTGCAGATCTTCAGAGTCGTGTTCTCTGCAGATCTTCAGAGTCGTGTTCGGAGGATTTGGATTCTCCATCATCGTTTCTGTCGCTCTTCATTTACGCAGTGATATTAACCAGATAATGGTGTTTGACAAAGGAAAGTTTTGAGGAGAAATGCCACACAGAAGTTCCCGCACACATTTTAAGACCAGATATAAACATTTAAGTCTTTTTAAGGTCTTTTTAAGGTGTTATTTCCAAATTCATAAATTCAATGCTTTTCAGACTTTTTAAGTCTGAACACTTTTTGGAGGAGGAGCATCTTCAGGTTCTGTTTTCTCATATCTCAGTCGCCGCTGTGGAGCTTCTGTCAGGAAGAACTCACTGCTGCTCAGACACAAATCCTCCAGATGCAGCGGTCGGTTTGACTCTAAAATGATTCTGTGACTCAGACGTTCACAGTCTGGAGTTTCCTCGGGTCTGTGGAGCTCAGACTGTTTTTAGTGGCAGGACGACTGTGGCCATTGACCTGCACCAGCCCAGCACCAGCACCTCTGCAAATACAAGGAAACAGTGTCTCCACACGTCTCCAACACTCTGGAAACGAGGAACTGTGAACTGAACTCACACCTGCCCCTTTAAGAACCAGAGTCACACAAACAGAACTTCCTGCAGCACAAACGACGGACAGTTTTTGTGTCTTTGTGCGTTTGATGAGGCGACTTCACCTTCGTCTCTGCAGCAGCTCAGAGTCATTTCACCTTCAGCTCAAGAGCCAAAACAAAGTACAGAATAAACAGATCAATAAATAAAAGTGTAAAAAATAATTTATAAAAATAAAAAAACATGAATTTAAATAAAGCGCGTAAAAAAACCACAGCAAAGTGACGCGTGGAAGAGCCACAGCCGATCCCAACACTTCAGCAATAAAAGGCTCAGATTTCAGAACGGCTCAGACTGTGGAACCCTTTTTCTGTTTTTATCTTCGTCACAAATAAATAAACAAATAAATAAGGTCGTCTTCAGGGTCCGAGCACCGTTCACACTTCTGAATTTCAATTAAAAACGAAAAACAATAAAGTGTGAACACAGTTTATTTCATTCTTCTGTGTTAGTGTCAAACAAAAAACAGATTTGTTCGTCTGTTTCCAGTGTTTCATCTAAACTTTCTTTCCAGAATCAGTCTGGTTCCTGTTTCAATCCTGATCTTTTCTTCTCTGGTTTCTCTGAAGTTCTGAAGGACTCGCCTGAAAACTCGTGTCGGTTTCGTGGACAAACGTGTTTCTTGTGGAACTGCAGGACGAGAAACAGAAGCAGCGACACGTTTCTGTTCTCAGGCTGTTTCTCCACAGTTTGTTTCCTTCCTCACAGACTTTTAGCGTTTAGCGTTTGTCGGTTTATGTTTCTGTGTCTCGTCAGTGTTTCAGCACCAGGGACAGAGACACAAACACCGTCTCTGGAGTAAAGAGGAAATGGAGACACAGAAACGTGACCCCGGGACGATAAACGCTAAAGGATAAAAGTCTGTGAGGAAGACGCCGAACGGAAGAAAGAACGAAAAAGAACGAATGAAAGACCGAAAAAGAATGAACGAAAGACCGAAAAAGAACGAACGAAAGAACGAAAAAGAATGAACGAAAGACCGAAAAAGAACGAACGAAAGAACGAAAAAGAATGAACGAAAGACCGAAAAAGAACGAACAAACTGCAAAAACAGCCTGAGAACAGAAACGTGTCGCTGCTTCTGTTTCTCGTCCTGCAGTTCCACAAGAAACACGTTTGTCCACGAAACCGACACGAGTTTTCAGGCGAGTCCTTCAGAACTTCAGAGAAACCAGAGAAGAAAAGATCAGGATTAGAACAGGAAAAAAACAAGGACTGTTTCTGGAAATAAAGTTGAGATTAAATATTGGAAATCAAGGTCCAAATCTGTTTTGTTTTTGTTTTTTTTGTCAAGTAAAACAGAATAATGAAATTCAATAACCATTTTCCCATTTTATTGTTTTTCGTTCTTAATTGAAATTCAAAAGATCGAGTCAAGCTCGGACCCTTCAGGTCGAAACACGTTTAAATTCTACAGTTTGGACAGAAACTCGTTGCCGCCGCGTTTGTTTTGTGCTGCGGCGTTTGGAGTTTCAGCAAATACAGTCGGCCAATCACACGCAGAGACACAGAACTATCAGCCAATCACACTCAGAGACACAGAACTATCGGCCAATCACACGCAGAGACACAGAACTATCAGCCAATCACACGCAGAGACACAGAACTATCGGCCAATCACACGCAGAGACACAGAACTATCAGCCAATCACACGCAGAGACACAGAACTATCGGCCAATCACACGCAGAGACACAGAACTATCGGCCAATCACACGCAGAGACACAGAACTATCAGCCAATCACACGCAGAGACACAGAACTATCGGCCAATCACACGCAGAGACACAGAACTATCAGCCAATCACACGCAGAGACACAGAACTATCAGCCAATCACACGCAGAGACACAGAACTATCGGCCAATCACACGCAGAGACACAGAACTATCAGCCAATCACACGCAGAGACACAGAACTATCAGCCAATCACACGCAGAGACACAGAACTATCAGCCAATCACACGCAGAGACACAGAACTATCAGCCAATCACACGCAGAGACACAGAACTATCGGCCAATCACACGCAGAGACACAGAACTATCAGCCAATCACACGCAGAGACACAGAACTATCAGCCAATCACACGCAGAGACACAGAACTATCGGCCAATCACACGCAGAGACACAGAACTATCAGCCAATCACACGCAGAGACACAGAACTATCAGCCAATCACACGCAGAGACACAGAACTATCGGCCAATCACACGCAGAGACACAGAACTATCAGCCAATCACACGCAGAGACACAGAACTATCGGCCAATCACACACAGAGACACAGAACTATCGGCCAATCACACGCAGAGACACAGAACTATCGGCCAATCACACGCAGAGACACAGAACTATCGGCCAATCACACGCAGAGACACAGAACTATCGGCCAATCACACGCAGAGACACAGAACTATCGGCCAATCAGAGGCGCTTTACATTCGGCCAATCAGGTGCAGCGTGACGGAACATTCGGCCAATCAGAGGCGGCGGCGGACGGTGTAAAAATGGAGTCAGAGTCATGGAGGGAAACAGCGGCGATGGAGGACGCCATGTTTGTAGTTCTGTCCACAGCCTTTTGTAGTTCTTTGAACATTCTGCGGTTCGACAAGAAGAAAAGCCCAAAATCCACGATCTTCTACCGTCCAAGGCTAAGGTCCAGGACCAGGACTGGACCAGGACTTAAACCAGGACCAGACCAGGACTACAAGACTAGACCAGGACTATAGGACTAGACCAGGACTGGACCATAGTCTCGAACCAACTTTGTGCTTTTATCCGTTTGCAAAGAAGAGGAGGGGTCTGGTCTCTGGTCCGGTCCCTGGTCTGGTTTCTGGTCCGGGTTCTGGTCCCGTCTCACGTCCGGTCTCAGGTCCTCCTTTGGTCCGTGGATCTGGACTTGGGGGCAGGTTTCTTGTCTTTGGTCTGGACTCGGGGCGTCTCCACGACACAGTTCATCACCTGGATCTGGACCAGGACTTTCTTCAGGTCCTGCAGGATCCCGACCAGAACCTGGAACACGAGATCCTCGTTAAACCTGCTCTGACCCTCTAGACCCCCTCTAAACCGGTTAAGATCCCTGTAGACCCCCTCTAAACTGGTTAAGATCCCTGTAGACCCCCTCTAAACCAGTTAAGATCCCAGTAGACCCCCTCTAAACCAGTTAAGATCCCTGTAGACCCCCTCTAAACCGGTTAAGATCCCTGTAGACCCCCTCTAAACCGGTTAAGATCCCTGTAGACCCCCTCTAAACCAGTTAAGATCCCTGTAGACCCCCTCTAAACCGGTTAAGATCCCTGTAGACCCCCTCTAAACCAGTTAAGATCCCTGTAGACCCCCTCTAAACCGGTTAAGATCCCTGTAGACCCCCTCTAAACCAGCTAAGATCCCTGTAGACCCCCTCTAAACCGGTTAAGATCCCTGTAGACCCCCTCTAAACCAGTTAAGATCCCTGTAGACCCCCTCTAAACCGGTTAAGATCCCTGTAGACCCCCTCTAAACCGGTTAAGATCCCTGTAGACCCCCTCTAAACCGGTTAAGATCCCTGTAGACCCCCTCTAAACCAGCTAAGATCCCGGTCCAGACCTGGTTTTGGCTCCGGTCTTCGGGGACTTGGGTCTCTCTGTTGATCTTGGCCTCGATCTCGTCCCAGAGACTGGACTTGGTCTGGAGCAGCGTCCTTCACAATAAAACACAAGAGACTTTCACAATAAAACACAAGAGACTTTCACAATAAAACACAAGAGACTTTCACAATAAAACACAAGAGACTTTCACAATAAAACACAAGAGACTTTCACAATAAAACACAAGAGACTTTCACAATAAAACACAAGAGACTTTCACAATAAAACACAAGAGACTTTCACAATAAAACACAAGAGACTTTCACAATAAAACACAAGAGACTTTCACAATAAAACACAAGAGACTTTCACAATAAAACACAAGAGACTTTCACAATAAAACACAAGAGACTTTCACAATAAAACACAAGAGACTTTCACAATAAAACACAAGAGACTTTCACAATAAAACACAAGAGACTTTCACAATAAAACACAGGAGACTTTCACAATAAAACACAAGAGACTTTCACAATAAAACACAAGAGACTTTCACAATAAAACACAAGAGACTTTCACAATAAAACACAGGAGACTTTCACAATAAAACACAAGAGCACAATAAAACACAAGAGACTTTCACAATAAAACACAAGAGCACAATAAAACACAAGAGACTTTCACAATAAAACACAAGAGCACAATAAAACACAAGAGACTTTCACAATAAAACACAAGAGACTTTCACAATAAAACACAAGAGACTTTCACAATAAAACACAAGAGACTTTCACAATAAAACACAAGAGACTTTCACAATAAAACACAAGAGACTTTCACAATAAAACACAGGAGACTTTCACAATAAAACACAAGAGACTTTCACAATAAAACACAGGAGACTTTCACAATAAAACACAAGAGACTTTCACAATAAAACACAGGAGACTTTCACAATAAAACACAGGAGACTTTCACAATAAAACACAAGAGACTTTCACAATAAAACACAGGAGACTTTCACAATAAAACACAGGAGACTTTCACAATAAAACACAAGAGACTTTCACAATAAAACACAAGAGACTTTCACAATAAAACACAAGAGACTTTCACAATAAAACACAAGAGACTTTCACAATAAAACACAGGAGACTTTCACAATAAAACACAGGAGACTTTCACAATAAAACACAAGAGACTTTCACAATAAAACACAAGAGACTTTCACAATAAAACACAAGAGACTTTCACAATAAAACACAAGAGACTTTCACAATAAAACACAAGAGACTTTCACAATAAAACACAAGAGACTTTCACAATAAAACACAAGAGACTTTCACAATAAAACACAAGAGACTTTCACAATAAAACACAAGAGACTTTCACAATAAAACACAAGAGACTTTCACAATAAAACACAAGAGACTTTCACAATAAAACACAAGAGACTTTCACAATAAAACACAAGAGCACAATAAAACACAAGAGACTTTCACAATAAAACACAAGAGACTTTCACAATAAAACACAAGAGACTTTCACAATAAAACACAAGAGACTTTCACAATAAAACACAGGAGACTTTCACAATAAAACACAAGAGACTTTCACAATAAAACACAAGAGACTTTCACAATAAAACACAGGAGACTTTCACAATAAAACACAAGAGACTTTCACAATAAAACACAAGAGACTTTCACAATAAAACACAGGAGACTTTCACAATAAAACACAAGAGACTTTCACAATAAAACACAAGAGACTTTCACAATAAAACACAAGAGACTTTCACAATAAAACACAAGAGACTTTCACAATAAAACACAAGAGACTTTCACAATAAAACACAGGAGACTTTCACAATAAAACACAAGAGACTTTCACAATAAAACACAAGAGACTTTCACAATAAAACACAAGAGACTTTCACAATAAAACACAAGAGACTTTCACAATAAAACACAAGAGACTTTCACAATAAAACACAGGAGACTTTCACAATAAAACACAAGAGACTTTCACAATAAAACACAAGAGACTTTCACAATAAAACACAAGAGACTTTCACAATAAAACACAGGAGACTTTCACAATAAAACACAAGAGACTTTCACAATAAAACACAAGAGACTTTCACAATAAAACACACGAGACTTTCACAATAAAACACAAGAGACTTTCACAATAAAACACAAGAGACTTTCACAATAAAACACAAGAGACTTTCACAATAAAACACAAGAGACTTTCACAATAAAACACAAGAGACTTTCACAATAAAACACAGGAGACTTTCACAATAAAACACAAGAGACTTTCACAATAAAACACAAGAGACTTTCACAATAAAACACAAGAGACTTTCACAATAAAACACAGGAGACTTTCACAATAAAACACAAGAGACTTTCACAATAAAACACAGGAGACTTTCACAATAAAACACAGGAGACTTTCACAATAAAACACAAGAGACTTTCACAATAAAACACAGGAGACTTTCACAATAAAACACAAGAGACTTTCACAATAAAACACAAGAGCACAATAAAACACAAGAGACTTTCACAATAAAACACAAGAGACTTTCACAATAAAACACAAGAGACTTTCACAATAAAACACAGGAGACTTTCACAATAAAACACAAGAGACTTTCACAATAAAACACAAGAGACTTTCACAATAAAACACAAGAGCACAATAAAACACAAGAGACTTTCACAATAAAACACAGGAGACTTTCACAATAAAACACAAGAGACTTTCACAATAAAACACAGGAGACTTTCACAATAAAACACAAGAGACTTTCACAATAAAACACAAGAGACTTTCACAATAAAACACAAGAGCACAATAAAACACAAGAGACTTTCACAATAAAACACAAGAGACTTTCACAATAAAACACAAGAGACTTTCACAATAAAACACAAGAGACTTTCACAATAAAACACAGGAGACTTTCACAATAAAACACAAGAGACTTTCACAATAAAACACAAGAGACTTTCACAATAAAACACAAGAGACTTTCACAATAAAACACAAGAGACTTTCACAATAAAACACAAGAGACTTTCACAATAAAACACAAGAGACTTTCACAATAAAACACAAGAGACTTTCACAATAAAACACAAGAGACTTTCACAATAAAACACAGGAGACTTTCACAATAAAACACAAGAGACTTTCACAATAAAACACAAGAGACTTTCACAATAAAACACAAGAGACTTTCACAATAAAACACAAGAGACTTTCACAATAAAACACAGGAGACTTTCACAATAAAACACAAGAGCACAATAAAACACAAGAGACTTTCACAATAAAACACAAGAGCACAATAAAACACAAGAGACTTTCACAATAAAACACAAGAGCACAATAAAACACAAGAGACTTTCACAATAAAACACAAGAGCACAATAAAACACAAGAGACTTTCACAATAAAACACAAGAGACTTTCACAATAAAACACAAGAGACTTTCACAATAAAACACAAGAGACTTTCACAATAAAACACAGGAGACTTTCACAATAAAACACAAGAGACTTTCACAATAAAACACAGGAGACTTTCACAATAAAACACAAGAGACTTTCACAATAAAACACAAGAGACTTTCACAATAAAACACAAGAGACTTTCACAATAAAACACAAGAGACTTTCACAATAAAACACAAGAGCACAATAAAACACAAGAGACTTTCACAATAAAACACAAGAGACTTTCACAATAAAACACAAGAGACTTTCACAATAAAACACAAGAGACTTTCACAATAAAACACAAGAGCACAATAAAACACAAGAGACTTTCACAATAAAACACAAGAGACTTTCACAATAAAACACAAGAGCACAATAAAACACAAGAGACTTTCACAATAAAACACAAGAGACTTTCACAATAAAACACAGGAGACTTTCACAATAAAACACAAGAGACTTTCACAATAAAACACAAGAGACTTTCACAATAAAACACAAGAGACTTTCACAATAAAACACAAGAGACTTTCACAATAAAACACAAGAGACTTTCACAATAAAACACAAGAGCACAATAAAACACAAGAGACTTTCACAATAAAACACAAGAGACTTTCACAATAAAACACAGGAGACTTTCACAATAAAACACAAGAGACTTTCACAATAAAACACAAGAGACTTTCACAATAAAACACAAGAGACTTTCACAATAAAACACAAGAGACTTTCACAATAAAACACAAGAGACTTTCACAATAAAACACAAGAGACTTTCACAATAAAACACAAGAGACTTTCACAATAAAACACAAGAGACTTTCACAATAAAACACAAGAGACTTTCACAATAAAACACAAGAGACTTTCACAATAAAACACAAGAGCACAATAAAACACAAGAGACTTTCACAATAAAACACAAGAGCACAATAAAACACAAGAGACTTTCACAATAAAACACAAGAGACTTTCACAATAAAACACAAGAGACTTTCACAATAAAACACAAGAGCACAATAAAACACAAGAGACTTTCACAATAAAACACAAGAGCACAATAAAACACAAGAGACTTTCACAATAAAACACAAGAGCACAATAAAACACAAGAGACTTTCACAATAAAACACAAGAGACTTTCACAATAAAACACAAGAGACTTTCACAATAAAACACAAGAGACTTTCACAATAAAACACAAGAGACTTTCACAATAAAACACAAGAGACTTTCACAATAAAACACAAGAGACTTTCACAATAAAACACAAGAGACTTTCACAATAAAACACAAGAGCACAATAAAACACAAGAGACTTTCACAATAAAACACAAGAGACTTTCACAATAAAACACAAGAGACTTTCACAATAAAACACAAGAGACTTTCACAATAAAACACAAGAGACTTTCACAATAAAACACAAGAGACTTTCACAATAAAACACAAGAGACTTTCACAATAAAACACAAGAGACTTTCACAATAAAACACAAGAGCACAATAAAACACAAGAGACTTTCACAATAAAACACAAGAGACTTTCACAATAAAACACAAGAGACTTTCACAATAAAACACAAGAGACTTTCACAATAAAACACAAGAGACTTTCACAATAAAACACAAGAGACTTTCACAATAAAACACAAGAGACTTTCACAATAAAACACAAGAGACTTTCACAATAAAACACAAGAGACTTTCACAATAAAACACTGACCTGAGTCGGAGCTGTAGGGACTCGGTGTTTTCTCGGACGCAGCGGCTCAGGTCACTCACGGGCGTCAGGAGTGACTGCAGCGCCAGCACCTGCCGGCAGGGGGCGGGGCATAGACACAGAGGGGCGGGGCATAGACACAGAGGGGGAGGGGCATAGACACAGAGGGGCGGGGCATAGACAGAGGGGGAGGGGCATAGACACAGAGGGGGTGGAGTCCACAGTTAAAAATCAATGAATCCAAGATGGCGCCTGTTGTTTTCAGTGTCTGAGCTCATTGGTGCATGAGCCCAGAAAAGATTTTCACTTCCACATTTACTTCCTGTTTGCAGCCGAACGTCTGACGTCAGAAACACAGTTCTGACCAATCAGAGCGCGGCTCAGAGTGGCGAGAAGAACTCTGACAAAGCTGATTTTTAGGTGCTTTGACGATTAAACTTTTTTTTTTAAGTTCATGTTCCCTACAAAATCCGACCTTTATGAAACCTGCGGATGCCCTGAAGAACCACAGTCTGTATGTCTGAGTCTGAGTGAGACGCTCACATGAGGCTCCTGTTGCCACGGTTACAGGAGTCAGGTCCATATTTGGAAATCCTCCCGCGAGTATCATAGCAACACAAGAGCCAATCATGAGTGAGGAGGTTAAATGTGGCGCCTCCTCCTGGCAGAGCTGATGCATCATATATACGGACTATGGATGTGATACTCTGCACCTGCAGGACACTGGATTTACCTGATTCTGCACAAGAAGAAGAAACTTTGAGCTTTAAAGAGTTTAAGTCACTGATTTATGTTGTTTGTTCTGTTCCGTACGAACAACAACAGAGTCACAATTTAACCAAATTCTCTTTACTTTCTGCTCGTTAAATTCTGCTCGTTCAGATTCTAGTCACATTAGATATTGTGACTGTTTGAGATATTTTGTCATTTTATTTCAGAAATCGTCACTCGGGGGAAAGCGGGAAGGGAACTTACTTAGCAACGAAACGAGCTGTCAATCAAACCTGTTGCTAACACTAGGGGGAGGGGCCTCGGGGAATGAAGGCGTCTGATTGGTCCGTTATTTATGTCCAGATCTTGATTTAGGAACAAAACAGAGAAATGAAAAGTTCAGGATCCTGTGTGGCGGCTTCAGACGAACAGTTTAAGTCCAGAATGACGAGGCTCAGAGCAGCAGGTACAGACAGAGGGACGAGAAGATCCTAATGTGAAGGAGCCCCAAGAGCCTCCTGGAGCACTTCCTGTTTGGCACAGTGGCTCTGATTGGACGCTCACCTCTTGTGTCCTGCGCTCTGATTGGTTCATGTTGAAGTCCAGCTGTGACTCGGCGGCGCCTCCTGGAGGAAGTTTCTGGAAGTTCAGTCCAGCGTCTGGAACCTGCTGCACCAACTGAGAAACAGAGACTGAACCAGGACTGAACCAGGACTAGACCAGGACTAGACCAGGACTAAACCAGGACTGAACCAGGACTAAACCAGGACTGAACCAGGACTAAACCAGGACTGAATCAGGACTGAACCAGAACTAAACCAGGACTAAACCAGGACTAAACCAGGACTAGACCAGGACTAGACCAGGACTAAACCAGGACTAAACCAGGACTAAACCAGGATTAAACCAGGATTAAACCAGGACTAAACCAGGACTAAACCAGGATTAAACCAGGACTGAACCAGGACTAGACCAGGATTAAACCAGGACTAAACCAGGATTAAACCAGGACTAAACCAGGACTAGACCAGGACTGAACCAGGACTAGACCAGGATTAAACCAGGACTAGACCAGGATTAAACCAGGACTAAACCAGGACTAAACCAGGACTAAACCAGGACTAGACCAGGACTGAACCAGGACTAGACCAGGACTAAACCAGGACTGAATCAGGACTAAACCAGGACTAAACCAGGATTAAACCAGGACTGAACCAGGACTGAACCAGGACTAGACCAGGATTAAACCAGGACTAAACCAGGATTAAACCAGGACTAAACCAGGACTGAACCAGGACTACACCAGGATTAAACCAGGACTAAACCAGGACTGAACCAGGACTAAACCAGGACTGAACCAGGACTAAACCAGGACTGAACCAAGTCTTGAGTACCTCCTCTGTGGTGCAGACTGTGGCTCCAGGTGCATCTTGGGAGGTGAAGTCCGTCTCTGCGTCTCCGGCGACATCGTTGATTTCTCGCGCCAAGATCGCCAGGTCTTTGGCCAAGTCCTGACTCAGTCTGAGGACCACAAAGTCCAGTTAGACCAGGACTAAACCAGGACTAAACCAGAAATACAACAGGACTAAACCAGGACTAAACCAGGACTAAACCAGAAATACAACAGGACTAAACCAGGACTAAACCAGGACTAAACCAGAAATACAACAGGACTAAACCAGGACTAAACCAGGACTAAACCAGGACTAAACCAGAAATACAACAGGACTAAACCAGGACTAAACCAGGACTAAACCAGGACTAAACCAGAAATACAACAGGACTAAACCAGGACCCGTACTTGGCGATCTCTGCGCTGTGATTGGTCCAGGTCTGGTAGGGGTCGTCCTCTGATTGGACAGGGGCGGCGCAGGGGGCGGGATCTTCCTCCTCTGACGAAGACGAAGTTTTGAGTTTCTGAGCTCCTGAGTCCCGGACAGAAAAACACAAATCAGAGAGAAACATACGAGACAAAACCTACAAAACACGAGGAAACCTTTTGGATCGACACATCCCACGGAACAAAACGGATTTATCAAACCTCAAAACAGTTTTTACAAATTAAAATAGTTTATAATTCTTCACCTACAAAGAAGATGCTCAAAGTTTGGGGGTTTGAAGAATCTGAACTGTGTTTTTGTTCTGTCGAGTCTGTCGGGTTTTGTGGGAGAAACAAAGTGCAGGATTTTGTAAACGTGATTATTCTTTTGGGAAAGAAATTTGTTTTTAGTGCAAAAAATGGTGAATCCATAAACAATGTTGTTTTTCGTCAGTTTGTAAAGTATTGTTAAATTTTGGAGGAGCAATGTGTTCAATCTGAGCACTAACGCCCCACCGTTCCACAGAAATTCTGAAATCTTTTGATAAAAATTCTGAAATCTTTTGACAGAAACTTGCTAGAAATTTTAAAAAATTTTGACAGAAATTTAGAATTTTTTTTTAATTGATAGAAATTTAGCATTTTTTTGACAGATTTTTTTTTTTTTATCTTTATTTAACCAGGAAAGTCCCACTGAGACACTAATCTCTTTTTCTGCCTGCACACGTCACTTTCACACTGAATTTAGAAATCTTTGTTGCCATGACTTTTGTGTCACGCCGTGTGGTGTGTGTGTGTCTTTGTGGAGCGGGATTCTAACCGGATCCGGCCTTGGACCCGTTGGACCTGGTCCTGGACCTGGTTCTGGTCTGGCTCTGCTTGGCCCCGCCCCTTTTGTCTCCAACTGACGACTTCCTGTTCAGCTCTGCGTTCCGATTGGCCGAGGAGCGAGCTGCAAAAACACACAGACGCAAACCGTCCAATCACAGGCCACGACCACCGGGACCCCGAAACCGGGTCAGATCCTCCTCTAGACCCCCTGTAGACCCCCTTTAGACCCTCTGTAGACCCTCTTTAGACCTTCATTAGACCCCCTTTAGACCCTCTGTAGACCTTCATTAAACCCCCTTTAGACCCTCTGTAGACCCTCTTTAGACCCTCTTTAGACCCTCTGTAGACCCTCTTTAGACCCTCTGTAGACTCCCTGTAGACCCTCTTTAGACCCTCATTAGACCCTCTTTAGACCCTCATTAGACCCTCTTTAGACCTTCATTAAACCCCCTTTAGACCCTCTGTAGACCCTCTTTAGACCTTCATTAGACCCCCTTTAGACCCTCTGTAGACTCCCTGTAGACTCCCTGTAGACCCTCTTTAGACCCTCATTAGACCCTCTTTAGACCCTCATTAGACCCTCTTTAGACCTTCATTAAACCCCCTTTAGACCCTCTGTAGACCCTCTGTAGACCCTCTTTAGACCTTCATTAGACCCCCTTTAGACCCTCTGTAGACCCTCTTTAGACCCTCTTTAGACCCTCTTTAGACCTTCATTAAACCCCCTTTAGACCCTCTGTAGACTCCCTGTAGACTCCCTGTAGACCCTCTTTAGACCCTCATTAGACCCTCTTTAGACCCTCATTAGACCCTCTTTAGACCTTCATTAAACCCCCTTTAGACCCTCTGTAGACCCTCTTTAGACCCTCATTAGACCCTCTTTAGACCCCCTTTAGACCCCCTTTAGACCCCCTTTAGACCCCCTTTAGACCCCCTTTAGACCCCCTTTAGACCCCCTTTAGACCCTCTTTAGACCCTCATTAGACCCCCTTTAGACCCCTGTAGACCGGTTGAGATCCGGCTCAGACCTGAGTTCTCGCCGTCGCTGGTCCCGGTGAAAGATCCGGCCCGGTTCCGAGGCAGAGCCAGGATGTCCAGGCGCGAGAGCTTCTTGGTCTCCGGTCTGGTCTCGGGTCTGGTCTCGGGTCCGGACTCGGTCTTGGTCTTTGGGGGTTCTGGGGTCTTGGTCTTGGTCGGTTCTGGTTCTTCGGTGTCGGACTCGAGCCGGGCCCGGCGGAGCATGGAGGCTCTGGTGGGACGAGGGGCGGACAGACTGTTGGACCGGACCAGGACCTGAGCCTGGGACCCGGACTTCTTCTCCACCTGAAGAGAGACCGAGACCGGGTTTAAGTCCAGACTTCAGAACCAGAACTCTGCCCAGAATTTTTGTTTATTTTTTTATTTTTTCAATTTAACAGGAAAGTACCACTGAGATCATTCATTTAAAGTGTCTTGCCTAAGGACACAAAAACAGATATGAATTATTTTTATTCTGAATTTTAGTTGCTGAAATTGTTGTGTTCATTTTCAGTGTTTAAAATTCAGAGAGTAAAATTCAGAGCGTAAAATTCAGAGCGTAAAATTCAGAGGGTAAAATTCAGTGTAAAATTCAGAGCGTAAAATTCAGAGCGTAAAATTCAGAGCGTAAAATTCAGAGGGTAAAATTCAGTGTAAAATTCAGTGCGTAAAATTCAGAGGGTAAAATTCAGAGCGTAAAATTCAGAGCGTAAAATTCAGTGTAAAATTCAGTGCGTAAAATTCAGAGGGTAAAATTCAGAGAGTAAAATTCAGAGCGTAAAATTCAGAGCGTAAAATTCAGAGCGTAAAATTCAGAGCGTAAAATTCAGAGGGTAAAATTCAGTGTAAAATTCAGAGCGTAAAATTCAGAGCGTAAAATTCAGAGCGTAAAATTCAGAGGGTAAAATTCAGTGTAAAATTCAGTGCGTAAAATTCAGAGGGTAAAATTCAGAGGGTAAAATTCAGAGCGTAAAATTCAGAGCGTAAAATTCAGTGTAAAATTCAGTGCGTAAAATTCAGAGCGTAAAATTCAGTGTAAAATTCAGTGCGTAAAATTCAGAGGGTAAAATTCAGTGTAAAATTCAGTGCGTAAAATTCAGAGGGTAAAATTCAGAGAGTAAAATTCAGAGCGTAAAATTCAGAGCGTAAAATTCAGAGCGTAAAATTCAGAGCGTAAAATTCAGAGCGTAAAATTCAGAGGGTAAAATTCAGTGTAAAATTCAGTGCGTAAAATTCAGAGGGTAAAATTCAGAGGGTAAAATTCAGAGGGTAAAATTTGCAGCAAAGATCCCAGACGCCGAGGCAGAAGCATCGATCCAGAGTGATCCGATCCGACTCAGGAACATGAGTAAAGTAAAGTGAAAGTGAATTGCTGTATGTCGTATGTCAGAGTCAGTGTGGAGGAAACGTTCTGCAGGACAAAGGCAAAAGGCCGAGGAAGATGAAACTATCACAGAAAAAGAGAAACTTCTGGACCTGCTGAAGGTAGAAGCTCTGCAGCTGTAGGCGCCTTTACAGAATAAATGAATCTACGGTTCTGGGAAAAAGACGCTGCACCACAGCTTCAGTGGAAAAAGACGCTGCACCACAGCTTCAGTGGAAAAAGACGCTGCACCACAGCTTCAGTAGAAAAAGACACTGCACCACAGCTTCAGTAGAAAAACACGCTGCACCACAGCTTCAGTAGAAAAAGACGCTGCACCACAGCTTCAGTAGAAAAAGACGCTGCACCACAGCTTCAGTGGAAAAAGACGCTGCACCACAGCTTCAGTAGAAAAAGACGCTGCACCACAGCTTCAGTAGAAAAAGATGCTGCGCCACAGCTTCAGTAGAAAAAGACGCTGCACCACAGCTTCAGTAGAAAAAGACGCTGCACCACAGCTTCAGTAGAAAAAGACGCTGCACCACAGCTTCAGTAGAAAAAGACGCTGCACCACAGCTTCAGTGGAAAAAGACGCTGCACCACAGCTTCAGTAGAAAAAGACGCTGCACCACAGCTTCAGTGGAAAAAGACGTCTGCACCACAGCTTCAGTAGAAAAAGACGTCTGCACCACAGCTTCAGTAGAAAAAGACGCTGCACCACAGCTTCAGTAGAAAAAGACGCTGCACCACAGCTTCAGTAGAAAAAGACGCTGCACCACAGCTTCAGTAGAAAAAGACGCTGCACCACAGCTTCAGTAGAAAAAGACACTGCACCACAGCTTCAGTGGAAAAAGACGTCTGCACCACAGCTTCAGTAGAAAAAGACGCTGCACCACAGCTTCAGTAGAAAAAGACGCTGCACCACAGCTTCAGTAGAAAAAGACGCTGCACCACAGCTTCAGTAGAAAAAGACGCTGCACCACAGCTTCAGTGGAAAAAGACGCTGCACCACAGCTTCAGTAGAAAAAGACGCTGCACCACAGCTTCAGTGGAAAAAGACGTCTGCACCACAGCTTCAGTAGAAAAAGACGCTGCACCACAGCTTCAGTAGAAAAAGACGCTGCACCACAGCTTCAGTAGAAAAAGACGCTGCACCACAGCTTCAGTGGAAAAAGACGCTGCACCACAGCTTCAGTGGAAAAAGACGCTGCACCACAGCTTCAGTAGAAAAAGACGCTGCACCACAGCTTCAGTAGAAAAAGACGCTGCACCACAGCTTCAGTAGAAAAAGACGCTGCACCACAGCTTCAGTAGAAAAACACGCTGCACCACAGCTTCAGTAGAAAAAGACGCTGCACCACAGCTTCAGTAGAAAAAGACGCTGCACCACAGCTTCAGTAGAAAAAGACGCTGCACCACAGCTTCAGTAGAAAAAGACGCTGCACCACAGCTTCAGTAGAAAAAGACGCTGCACCACAGCTTCAGTAGAAAAAGACGCTGCACCACAGCTTCAGTAGAAAAAGACGCTGCACCACTGACCCGACTCCAGCCCCACGGAGACGGCGAATCACAAACCGTTTTCTTGTCTGGCCCCGCCCCCTCCGCCTGCGAGCGCCGTTTCTCCGACAGACGGTCCCGCGCTGAGACCGAGACCAGACCAGACCCGGAACCAGGTCTGGACCCAGAGCCCGGTCTAGACCCGACTACGGTCCGGTCTTTGTGACCTGAGGAACAGGACAGAGTCAAGAATGGACTGAACCAGGACTAAACCAGGACTAAACCAGGACTAAACCAGGACTAAACCAGGACTGAACCAGGACTAAACCAGAACTAAACCAGGACTAAACCAGGACTGAACCAGGACTAAACCAGGACTAAACCAGGACTAAACCAGGACTGAACCAGGACTAAACCAGAACTAAACCAGGACTAAACCAGGACTAAACCAGAACTAAACCAGGACTAAACCAGGACTGAACCAGGACTAAACCAGGACTAAACCAGGACTAAACCAGGACTGAACCAGGACTAAACCAGAACTAAACCAGGACTAAACCAGGACTAAACCAGGACTAAACCAGGACTAAACCAGGACTGAACCAGGTCTAAACCAGAACTAAACCAGGACTAAAACCAGGTCTAAACCAGAACTAAACCAGGACTAAAACCAGGTCTAAACCAGGTCTAAACCAGAACTAAACCAGGACTGAACCAGGACTAAACCAGGTCTAAACCAGAACTAAACCAGGACTAAACCAGGTCTAAACCAAAACTAAACCAGGACTAAACCAGGACTAAAATCAGGTCTAAACCAGGTCTAAACCAGAACTAAACCAGGACTAAAACCAGGTCTAAACCTGGACTAAACCAGGACTGAACCAGGACTAAACCAGGACTGAACCAGGACTAAACCAGGACTGAACCAGGACTAAAACCAGGTCTAAACCTGGACTAAACCAGGACTGAACCAGGACTAAACCAGGACTGAACCAGGACTGAACCAGGACTAAACCAGGACTGAACCAGGACTAAACCAGGACTAAACCAGAACTAAACCAGGACTGAACCAGGACTAAACCAGGACTGAACCAGGACTAAACCAGGACTGAACCAGGACTAAACCAGGACTAAACCAGAACTAAACCAGGACTAAACCAGGTCTAAACCTGGACTAAACCAGGACTGAACCAGGACTAAACCAGGACTAAACCAGGACTAAACCAGGACTGAACCAGGACTAAACCAGGACTGAACCAGGACTAAACCAGGACTAAACCAGAACTAAACCAGGACTGAACCAGGACTAAACCAGGACTAAAACCAGGACTAAACCAGGACTGAACCAGGACTAAACCAGGACTGAACCAGGTCTAAACCAGAACTAAACCAGGACTAAAACCAGGTCTAAACCAGAACTAAACCAGGACTAAACCAGGACTGAACCAGGACTAAACCAGGACTGAACCAGGTCTAAACCAGGACTAAACCAGGACTGAACCAGGACTAAACCAGGACTGAACCAGGACTGAACCAGGACTAAACCAGGACTGAACCAGGTCTAAACCAGAACTAAACCAGGACTAAAACCAGGTCTAAACCAGAACTAAACCAGGACTAAAACCAGGTCTAAACCAGGACTAAACCAGGACTGAACCAGGACTAAACCAGGACTGAACCCTGATCTCTGTGTGTGGTGGAGGAGCGTTTCTTGCCGTTGTGCCCTTGGGCCTGGGCACTCGGGCGTTTGCCGTTCTCGTTGTGGGCGCTGACGACGCTCGCTGTGCTCACGCTGTCCAAGTCCGAGTCCGAGTCCAGGGCCAAGGGCTGCCACAGGAAGTCCGCCGAGATCAGGTCCTGCGGGCACAAGGCCGGTTATGATCCGCCTGTAGACCCATTAAGATCCTGGTCTAAATCGGTTCAGATCCAGGTCTAAATCGGTTCAGATCCAGGTCCAAACCGGTTCAGACCCAGGTCTCGTGCCGGGTCCAGGTCTCGTGCCGGGTCCAGGTCTCGTGCCGGGTCCAGGTCTCGTACCGGGTCCAGGTCTCGGAGCGAGGGCTGGCTGCAGATGTGCGGCAGTTTCTTCCTCTGGACCTCGTCGGGTCGGTCTTTGGTGAAACTCTCCTGACGAAAGAACCCAGACCCGGTCTCAGGTCTGGACTCAGGTCTGGACTCTGGTCTGGACTCTGGTCTGGACTCGGGCCTGGTCTCGACTCGGGTCCCGTGGGTCCTCAGGTCCGGGGCCGAGGTGTTGGGTTTGATCCCGGTTCTCCTGGGCTCCTGGTTCAGGTGTCGGATCAGGACCGTGGTAGGCGGGGTCTTGGTCCGGTCTGAAAACAGGACTCAGTTAAACCCGGTTCTAAACCAGGTCTAAACCACGACTGAGCCAGGTCTAAACCAGGACTGAACCAGGACTAAATCAGGAGTAAACCAGGTCTAAACCAGGACTGAACCAGGTCTAAACCAGATCTAAACCAGGACTAAACCAGGACTAAACCAGGACTAAAGCAGGACTAAACCAGGACTAAACCAGGACTGAACCAGGACTAAACCAGATCTAAACCAGGACTAAACCAGGACTAAACCAGGACTAAACCAGATCTAAACCAGGACTAAACCAGGACTAAACCAGGACTGAACCAGGTCTAAACCAGATCTAAACCAGGACTAAACCAGGACTAAACCAGATCTAAACCAGGACTAAACCAGGACTAAACCAGGACTGAACCAGGTCTAAACCAGATCTAAACCAGGACTAAACCAGGACTAAACCAGGACTGAACCAGGTCTAAACCAGATCTAAACCAGGACTAAACCAGATCTAAACCAGGACTAAACCAGGACTAAACCAGGACTAAACCAGGACTGAACCAGGTCTAAACCAGATCTAAACCAGGACTAAACCAGGACTAAACCAGATCTAAACCAGGACTAAACCAGGACTAAACCAGGACTGAACCAGGTCTAAACCAGATCTAAACCAGGACTAAACCAGGACTAAACCAGGACTAAACCAGATCTAAACCAGGACTAAACCAGGACTAAACCAGGACTGAACCAGGTCTAAACCAGATCTAAACCAGGACTAAACCAGGACTAAACCAGATCTAAACCAGGACTAAACCAGGACTAAACCAGGACTGAACCAGGTCTAAACCAGATCTAAACCAGGACTAAACCAGGACTAAACCAGGTCTAAACCAGGACTGAACCAGGTCTAAACCAGATCTAAACCAGGACTAAACCAGGACTAAACCAGGACTAAACCAGGACTAAACCAGGACTAAACCAGGACTGAACCAGGACTAAACCAGATCTAAACCAGGACTAAACCAGGACTAAACCAGGACTAAACCAGATCTAAACCAGGACTAAACCAGGACTAAACCAGGACTGAACCAGGTCTAAACCAGATCTAAACCAGGACTAAACCAGGACTAAACCAGATCTAAACCAGGACTAAACCAGGACTAAACCAGGACTGAACCAGGTCTAAACCAGATCTAAACCAGGACTAAACCAGGACTAAACCAGGACTGAACCAGGTCTAAACCAGATCTAAACCAGGACTAAACCAGATCTAAACCAGGACTAAACCAGGACTAAACCAGGACTAAACCAGGACTGAACCAGGTCTAAACCAGATCTAAACCAGGACTAAACCAGGACTAAACCAGATCTAAACCAGGACTAAACCAGGACTAAACCAGGACTGAACCAGGTCTAAACCAGATCTAAACCAGGACTAAACCAGGACTAAACCAGGACTAAACCAGATCTAAACCAGGACTAAACCAGGACTAAACCAGGACTGAACCAGGTCTAAACCAGATCTAAACCAGGACTAAACCAGGACTAAACCAGATCTAAACCAGGACTAAACCAGGACTAAACCAGGACTGAACCAGGTCTAAACCAGATCTAAACCAGGACTAAACCAGGACTAAACCAGGACTAAACCAGGACTGAACCAGGTCTAAACCAGATCTAAACCAGGACTAAACCAGGACTAAACCAGATCTAAACCAGGACTAAACCAGGACTAAACCAGGACTGAACCAGGTCTAAACCAGGACTAAACCAGGACTAAACCAGGACTAAACCAGGACTAAACCAGGACTAAACCAGGACTAAACCAGATCTAAACCAGGACTAAACCAGGACTAAACCAGGACTAAACCAGGACTAAAGCAGGACTAAAACATCTCAATATATCGAATCCCAAATCTCTTTGCTTAAATGAACAGTTCTGATGCAGAAAGAGCTAAAACCAGAGGGAACTACATAGACCATGATCCTTTGCTCCGTTTCAGTGCAGACGACAGGAAGAAATAACTGTTCTAAGCACTTTTACATCTTCATTCTGTGGATTAAGTCTGTGAAGCATTTTTAGAGGAAAAAGGAGGAAAACACTCGGCCACTGCACTGGCAGAGCGTCACTCAGGCCTCACAGCAGAAGGTTGTGGGTTCGATCCCCGGGTCGCCCGGGCCTTTCTGTGTGGAGTTTGCATGTTCTCCCTGTGTCTGGATGAGTTTCCTCCGGGCTCCGGTTTCCCCCATCAGCCCAAAACCTGCAGTAGGAGTGAAAGTGGAGTGTTGGCGGAGGAGGGGCCGATGGCGCCTCCGTCAGTCTGTCCCAGGGCAACTGTGGCTACAGCAGGAGTTTACACCACCGGGTCTGAGTGAATGAAGAACGTGTCACAACCAGAGGTGTGACACGTTCTTCAGTGGCTGTGGGTGTGGACATGGTGGAGTCGGCTGGAGGCTCCTGCCAGACTCTGCCAGACTCTGCCAGACTCTGCCAGACTCTGCCAGACTCTGCCAGACTCTGCCAGACTCTGCCAGATTCTGCCAGATTACTGTCGTCTACTAGACGGTGGTTTGGCAGTCGCCTTATTCCACTGTAACTTACCCTCAGCTCTTTTGTTCCCAGCTCCAGGCTCCTCCCTACGACCGTGTCTCCTGAGCCCTAAACCCTCCTCCCTACGACCGTGTCTCCTGAGCCCTAAACCCTCCTCCCTACGACCGTGTCTCCTGAGCCCTAAACCCTCCTCCCTACGACCGTGTCTCCTGAGCCCTAAACCCTCCTCCCTACGACCGTGTCTCCTGAGCCCTAAACCCTCCTCCCTACGACCGTGTCTCCTGAGCCCTAAACCCTCCTCCCTACGACCGTGTCTCCTGAGCCCTAAACCCTCCTCCCTACGACCATGTCTCCTGAGCCCTAAACCCTCCTCCCTACGACCGTGTCTCCTGAGCCCTAAACCCTCCTCCCTACGACCGTGTCTCCTGAGCCCTAAACCCTCCTCCCTACGACCGTGTCTCCTGAGCCCTAAACCCTTTCCTCACCTCCAGTCTGTTCTCTTTACTTCTGCTGCCCTAACAGAACAATCTGTAAAGAATCCTTTGTAAAGCACCACATTTAGGCCCGAGTCGGGATTCAGGACAAAAGGGACTCTGTGGGACTGGTACCTGGTCTGGACTCTGTGGGACTGGTACCTGGTCTGGACTCTGTGGGACTGGTACCTGGTCTGGACTCTGGTCTTTGACCAGGATCAGATCCGATGTAGAAGCAGGAGCTGGGTTTGTCCAGTCTCTGGTCCGGTCTCTGGTCTGGACTCTGTTCTGGACTCTGGTCTGGACTCTGGACTGGACTCTGGTCTGGACTCTGGTCTGGACTCTGGACTGGACTCTGGACTGGACTCTGGACTGGACTCTGGTTCTGGGGTCTTTGAGGTTCTTCTAATCGGCTCACGTCGCTCAAACTGTCGGGATCCACGTCATCCTGAACCTTCAACCACTGAGCCTCAGGTCCCTCCGGGTCTGGTCTCTGGTTCGGTCTGTGGTCCGGTCTGTGGTCCGGTCTCTGGTCCGGTCTCTGGTCCGGTCTCTGGTCCAGTTTTGTCTGGTGTGCACCTAAAGGGAGAGAGACACTGGTCAGATTAAAGCAACCCAGGTCTAAACCAGGTCTAAACCAGGTCTAAACCAGGTCTAGACCAGGTCTGAACTCACCGGGGTCTTGGGTCCTGTGAAGTCCGGGTGAGTCCGGTTTCTCGCCCGGTCTCTGGGGCAGGATCCGACGGGTCTTGGTCTCGCTGTGGTCCAAACCTGGTCCGGACTGAGGACTGGACCCGGACTCGTCCACTAAACTGGCCCAACGAGAAACCCACCGCGGGCCCTCCTCAGAACCCAGGACCTGCACAGACCAGGACCAGGGTCTAAACCAGGACTAAACCAGGACTAAACCAGGATCTAAACCAGGGTCTAAACCAGGACTAAAGCAGGACTAAACCAGGACTAGACCAGGACCAGTTGTACCTCAGGTGTGCAGGAGGTGATGTCGCTCAGGCCGCTGTACTCAGGAGAGTCCAGGACTCCAAACACCTGCAACAGACCACGGACCGGTTAGGATCCTGGTCTAGGGCCTGGTCTTGGTTAGGACCCTGTAGTCTGGTTAGGATCCGGGTCTGGTTAGGATCCGGGTCTGGTACCTGGTCTATCATGCTTCAGGTCTGTAGTCTGGTTAGGATCCCGGTCTGGTACCTGGTCTATCATGCTTCAGGTCTGTAGTCTGGTTAGGATCCGGGTCTGGTACCTGGTCTATCATGCTTCAGGTCTGTAGTCTGGTTAGGATCCGGGTCTGGTACCTGGTCTATCATGCTTCAGGTCTGTAGTCTGGTTAGGATCCGGGTCTGGTACCTGGTCTATCATGCTTCAGGTCTGTAGTCTGGTTAGGATCCCGGTCTGGTACCTGGTCTATCATGCTTCAGGTCTGTAGTCTGGTTAGGATCCGGGTCTGGTACCTGGTCTATCATGCTTCAGGTCTGTAGTCTGGTTAGGATCCCGGTCTGGTACCTGGTCTATCATGCTTCAGGTCTGTAGTCTGGTTAGGATCCGGGTCTGGTACCTGGTCTATCATGCTTCAGGTCTGTAGTCTGGTTAGGATCCGGGTCTGGTACCTGGTCTATCATGCTTCAGGTCTGTAGTCTGGTTAGGATCCCGGTCTGGTACCTGGTCTATCATGCTTCAGGTCTGTAGTCTGGTTAGGATCCCGGTCTGGTACCTGGTCTATCATGCTTCGCGCCCTCTCGACCTCGGGGTCTTGCTCGTTGTCGATGGTGTAAGTTCCTGCGTCGCTCACGCTGTCGTCCTCCGGCGCCCCCTGCTGCCAAACACAGCCGCCATGTTTGTAGTCCTCATGAATGTCCGGGTCCAGGTCCTGGTTCAGTCCTGGTTCAGTCCTGGTTCAGTCCTGGTTCAGTCCCGGTTCAGTCCTGGTTCAGTCCTGGTTCAGTCCTGGTTTAGTCCTGGTTCAGTCCTGGTTTAGTCCTGGTTTAGTCCTCACCATGATGGGCGGGGCAGACTTGGGCGGGGTCAGGGGCGTGTCTCTGGTGGGTTGGATCTGGTCGGGTCTGGACTTGGTCTGGACCAGGTCTGGACCCGGGTCTTTGAGGAGCTGGGTGAAGTCCTGGGCGAGTTTGGACTTCCTGCCGACGCTGCCGAAGGGCCGGACCGGGCCGGGACCGTCCTCCCGGGTCGGGGGCTCGGACCGGTCCCTCTTCAGGGAGCTGGACCTCGGGGACTTGGACTCCAGGGTCCCGTGGACCGAGGCCGGACGGTCCGGACGCCGGCGCTCGAGCCGAGCCCGGAGCGCGGCCTGGACCTCGGACTGAGGGGCCCCCTGAGGGACAGGAAGACCGGGGTTAGACCGGGTTTAGTCCTGGTTTAGACCTGGTTCAGTCCTGGTTTAGTCCTGGTTTAGTCCTGGTTTAGTCCTGGTTTAGACCTGGTTTAGACCTGGATTAGATGTGGTTTAGTCCTGGTTTAGACCTGGTTTAGTCCTGGTTTAGATGTGGTTTAGTCCTGGTTTAGTCCTGGTTTAGACCTGGTTCAGTCCTGGTTTAGTCCTGGTTTAGTCCTGGTTTAGACCTGGTTTAGACCTGGTTTAGTCCTGGTTTAGATGTGGTTTAGTCCTGGTTTAGTCCTGGTTTAGATGTGGTTTAGTCCTGGTTTAGTCCTGGTTCAGTCCTGGTTTAGTTCTGGTTTAGTCCTGGTTTAGACCTGGTTTAGTCCTGGTTTAGTCCTGGTTTAGACCTGGTTTAGACCTGGTTTAGTCCTGGTTTAGTCCTGGTTTAGACCTGGTTTAGACCTGGTTTAGTCCTGGTTTAGTCCTGGTTTAGACCTGGTCCAGTCCTGGTCCAGTCCTGGTCCAGTCCTGGTTCGGTTCTGACCTGAGGCGTGTGGGTGAAGGACATGGATCTCTTCTTTCGGGGATTGTCTTCGTCGTAAAACTCGATGATGAAGGCCTGCTGAGGGGGCGGGGCCTGCTGAGGGGGCGGGGCCTGCTGAGAGGGCGAGGCCTGCTGAGGGAGTGGGGCCTGCTGAGGGGGCGTGGTCTGCAGAGGGGGTGGGGCCTGCCGAGGGGGCGGGGCCTGCTGAGGGGGCGTGGTCTGCTGAGGGGGCGGGGGCTGTGGAGGGGGCGGGGCCTGTCGAGGGGGCGGTGTCTGCTGAGGGGGCGGGGCTACAGAAGCAGAGGGGGGGTGGCCTGCGTAAGGGGGCGTGTCCACAGCAGTCGAGGCCTCTGATTGGACGGGATCCTCTGAGTCGCTCTGAGTCCCGTCCTCATGATGATGATCTGCACAGACCACAAACAGAACCCGGTCTAAACCCGGACTAAACCCGGACTAAACCCGGTCTAAACCCGGACTAAACCCGGACTAAACCCGGACTAAACCCGGTCTAAACCCGGACTAAACCCGGACTAAACCCGGACTAAACCCGGTCTAAACCCGGACTAAACCCGGACTAAACCCGGACTAAACCCGGTCTAAACCCGGACTAAACCCGGACTAAACCCGGACTAAACCCGGTCTAAACCCGGACTAAACCCGGTCTAAACCCGGACTAAACCCGGACTAAACCCGGTTAAAACCCGGACTAAACCCGGACTAAACCCGGACTAAACTCGGACTAAACCCGGACTAAACCCGGTCTAAACCCGGACTAAACCCGGACTAAACCCGGTCTAAACCCGGACTAAACCCGGTCTAAACCCGGACTAAACCCGGTCTAAACCCGGTCTAAACCCGGACTAAACCCGGACTAAACCCGGACTAAACCCGGACTAAACCCGGTCTAAACCCGGACTAAACCCGGTCTAAACCCGGACTAAACCCGGTCTAAACCCGGACTAAACCAGGACTAAACCAAGACTAAACCCGGGCTAAACCCGGACTAAACCCGGACTAAACCAGGACCAAACCAAAACTAGACCAGGACTAAACCACATCTAAACCAGGACTAAACCAGGACTAGACCAGGACAAAACCACATCTAAACCAGGACTAAACCAAGACTATGTTTAAACCAGGAATAAATCCGGTCTAACCCCGGCCTAAACCGGTCTAAACCCGGTCTAGCCTGGTCCGGTACCTCGGGGGGTCCGGCTCTTCACGGCGTAGTCGCTCTTGGTGCTGAACATGTCGTCGCTTTTGGGGCGACGTCGCATCACGATGACATCACTGTGCACCAGCCAATCAACAACCTTCCTCTGCGATGACATCACCCCGGGGCCCTCCTGCTCCGGTCCGGTCCGGTCCTGCTCCGGTCTGATCCGGTCCTGCTCCGGTCTGGTCCGGTCCTGGTCCGGTCTGGTCCGGTCCTGGTCTGGTCTTCGCTGGGTCCTGGAGAACTTGGTGACCTGGTCTTTGATCTTGATCTTTCCGGGCGTCAGGTCGTCGAACTCGATGGTGAAGGAGGCGTGGCTCTGGACCACGGCCGGGGTCTCGGTCCGGACCGGGGACTCGGTCTGGACCTGGGACTGGGCCGGACCGTCTCGCGTGGGGATCTCGAAGTACCAGGGCTTGTTCTGGTCCGAATCCTCCGGGTCCTTCTGCAGATCTGAGGCAAAGAGGAGCAGGTGAAGTGCGTTGCTCAAAAGTGCAGGGGCAGTGTGGGTTAGCGGCTAACGGGTTAGCGGCTAACGGGTTAGCTTAGTCCACTCAGATATACGGACTATGGTCTGTACCTGGGGGCCGGTCCCTGTAGTCCTGGTCTCCCCACCACGCCGGCTGCCCGTACAGAGGAGTGGGCCCCGAGTCTGAGGACCAGAGACAAGGTCAGACCAGGATCCTGACCCAGACCAGAACTGGACTGGGTCTCGGGTCTGGAGCACTGACCTGCTTTGGTGCCGGGGGTCTTGGTCCGGTCCTCGGGCTCTCGGGGGGGGGGCCCGGGGGGACTCTGGATCTGCAGCTGACTCGTGTATTTCTCATGCTGAAACAGACGAACTCCAGAGTCACACACACTGTACACACACTATACACACACTATACACACTATACACACACTATACACACACTATACACACTGTACACACACTATACACACACTATACA
Source organism: Odontamblyopus rebecca (assembly GCA_030686955.1). NCBI lineage: Eukaryota > Metazoa > Chordata > Actinopteri > Gobiiformes > Gobiidae > Odontamblyopus > Odontamblyopus rebecca. The sequence goes on from CM060673.1 coordinate 2,017,847, forward strand.
CACACTGTACACACACTATACACACACTATACACACACTGTACACACACTATACACACACTATACACACACTATACACACTATACACACACTATACACACACTATACACACTGTACACACACTATACACACACTATACACACACTCACTACACACACACTATACACACACTGTACACACACTATACACACACTATACACACACTATACACACTATACACACACTGTACACACACTATACACACTGTACACACACTATACACACACTATACACACACTGTACACACACTATACACACACTATACACACACTATACACACTATACACACACTATACACACACTATACACACTGTACACACACTATACACACTATACACACACTATACACACACTATACACACTGTACACACACTATACACACACTATACACACACTGTACACACACTATACACACTATACACACACTATACACACTATACACACACTATACACACACTATACACACTGTACACACACTATACACACACTATACACACACTATACACACTGTACACACACTATACACACACTATACACACACTGTACACACACTATACACACTATACACACACTATACACACTGTACACACACTATACACACTATACACACACTATACACACACTATACACACACTATACACACACTATACACACTATACACACACTATACACACTATACACACACTATACGCACTATACACACACTATACACACTATACACACTATACACACTATACACACACTATACACACACTATACACACACTATACACACACTATACACACTATACACACACTATACATACTATACACACACTATACACACACTATACACACACTATACACACACTATACACACACTATACACACTATACATACACACACACACACACACTATACACACACTATACACACTATACACACTATACACACTATACATACACACACACACACACTATACACACACTGTACACACACTATACACACACTATACACACACTATACACACTATACACACTATACACACTATACATACACACACACACACACTATACACACACTATACACACACTATACACACTATACACACTATACATACACACACACACACTATACACACACTGTACACACACTATACACACTATACACACACACTATACACACACTATACACACACTATACACACACTATACACACTATACACACACTATACACACACTATACACACACTATACACACACTATACACACTATACACACACTATACACACTATACACACACTATACACACACACTATACACACACTATACACACACTATACACACTATACACACACTATACACACACACACTATACACACACTATACACACACTATACACACACTATACACACACTATACACACACTATACACACACAATATACACACACACTATATACACACTATACACACTATACACACACACTATATACACACTATACACACTATATACACACACTATACACACACTATACACACACTATACACACACTATACACACACTATACACACACACTATACACACTATACACACACACTATATACACACTATACACACTATACACACACACACTATACACACTATACACACACTATACACACACACTATATACACACTATACACACTATACACACACACACTATACACACTATACACACACACTATACACACACTATACACACACACTATACACACTATACACACACTATACACACACTATACACACACTATACACACACACACTATACACACACTATACACACACTATACACACACACACTATACACACACTATACACACACACACACACACTATACACACACTGTACACACACTATACACACACTATACACACACACACACTATACACACACACACGCTATACACACACTATACACACACACACACACACTATACACACACTATACACACACTATACACACACACACTATACACACACTATACACACACACACACACACTATACACACACTATACACACACACTATACACACACTATACACACACACACTATACACACACTATACACACACACATACACACACACTATACACACACACTATACACACTATACACACACACTATACACACACTATACACACACTATACACACTATACACACACTATACACACACACTATACACACACTATACACACACTATACACACACTATACACACACTATACACACACACTATACACACTATACACACACTATACACACACACACTATACACACACTATACACACACACATACACACACACTATACACACACACTATACACACTATACACACACACACTATACACACACTATACACACACTATACACACTATACACACACTATACACACACTATACACACACACTATACACACACTATACACACACTATACACACACACTATACACACTATACACACACTATACACACACTATACACACACTATACACACACTATACACACACTATACACACACACTATACACACTATACACACACTATACACACACTATACACACACTATACACACACTATACACACACTATACACACACTATACACACACTATACACACACACTATACACACACTATACACACACTATACACACACTATACACACACACTATACACACTATACACACACTATACACACACTATACACACACACTATACACACACACTATACACACACACTATACACACACACTATACACACTATACACACACACACTATACACACACTATACACACACTATACACACTATACACACACTATACACACACTATACACACACACTATACACACACTATACACACACTATACACACACACTATACACACTATACACACACTATACACACACTATACATACACTATACACACACTATACACACACTATACACACACACTATACACACTATACACACACTATACACACACTATACACACACACTATACACACACTATACACACACTATACACACACTATACACACACACACACTATACACACACACTATACACACTATACACACTATACACACACTATACACACACTATACACACACTATACACACACTATACACACACACTATACACACTATACACACACTATACACACACACTATACACACACTATACACACACACACTATACACACACTATACACACACTATACACACACACTATACACACTATACACACACTATACACACACTATACACACACACACTATACACACACTATACACACACTATACACACACACACACTATACACACTATACACACACTATACACACACTATACACACACTATACACACACACACTATACACACACTATACACACACACACACACACACACACTATACACACACTATACACACACACACTATACACACACTATACACACACTATACACACACACACACTATATACACACTATACACACACACACTATACACACACTATACACACACACTATACACACACTATACACACACTATACACACACTATACACACACACACACACACACTATACACACACTATACACACACTATACACACACACACACACACACTATACACACACTATACACACACTATACACACTATACACACACTATACACACAGTATACACACACACTATACACACACACTATACACACACTATACACACACACTATACACACACTATACACACACTATACACACACACACACTATACACACACTATACACACACTATACACACACACACACACTATACACACACACACTATACACACACTATACACACACTATACACACACACACACTATACACACACTATACACACACACACACTATACACACACTATACACACACACACTATACACACACTATACACACACACTATACACACACTATACACACACTATACACACACTATACACACACACACACTATACACACACTATACACACACTATACACACACTATACACACACTATACACACACTATACACACACTATACACACACACACACACTATACACACACACACACACACTATACACACACTATACACACACTATACACACACTATACACACACTATACACACACTATACACACACTATACACACACTATACACACACACTATACACACTATACACACACACACACACACACGGTCCTCTCACCTTCAGCGCCTCCTCTGGGACTTTGTGTTGACTTTTCTCCAGGACATAAACATGAGGATGTGAGCGCGCTCAGGAAACTCACACTGTTATTATTTTAATTATTAGAATTATTATGACTTATGTCTATAGTGGAATGTTCAGCAGTTGCCATGGAGACACATTTCCCTGTGACCAGTGCGGTGTTTTTGTGACATGAATAGAAACTATAGTGAAGGATAGTCCCGCCCCTCTGCCCTCAGGCCCCATCCCTCTGCACTGGAGCCCCGCCCCTCTGCCCCCAGGCCCTGCCCCCTGGCCCCGCCCCTCTGTCCTCAGGCCCCGCCCCTCTGCCCCCAGGCCCTGCCCCCTGGCCCCGCCCCTCTGTCCTCAGGCCCCGCCCCTCTGCACTGGAGCCCCGCCCCTCTGCACTGGAGCCCCGCCCCTCCGCCCCTCTGCCCTCGGGCCCCGCCCCTCTGAAGGATATCGTAGCCGAAGCGGATGATGTCATTGACCTTCAGACCGATGTACGTCTGATCCGGGATCCTCAGGTCGTTCACAAAGGTCTGAGGAAGAACCAGAGTTAGACCAGGACTAAACCAGGACTAAACCAGGACTAAAACACAACTAAAACAGGACTAAACCAGGACTAAACCAGGACTAAACCAGGACTAAAACACAACTAAAACAGGACTAAACCAGGACTAAACCAGGACTAAACCAGGACTAAAACACAACTAAAACAGGACTAAACCAGGACTACAACAGGACTAGAACAGGTTCAGAACAGGACTAAACCAGGACTAAACCAGGTCTAGAACAGGACTGACCCCGTTGAGGCTGCCCAGGTCCTTCACCAGGTGCTGGTCGCTCGTCGGGTTGTAGTTGATGACGGCGTGCTGCTTGTCCACACTCCGAGACTAAGACCAGAGACCAGTTAGACCGAGGGTGGGGTCAGGGGAGAGGGGCGGGGTCAGGGGAGAGGGGTGGGGTCAGAGGGGTTGGGGTGGGGATAGGTGCTAGGGGGCGGGGTTAGGTGTTTGGGAGCGGGGTTAGGTGTTTGGGAGCAGGGTTAGGTGTTCGGGAGCAGGGTTAGGTGCTCGGGAGCAGGGTTAGGTGCTCGGGGGCGGGGTTAGGTGCTCGGGGGCGGGGTTAGGTGCTCGGGGGCGGGGTTAGGTGCTCGGGGGCGGGGTTAGGTGCTCGGGGCCGGGGTTAGGTGCTCGGGGGCGGGGTTAGGTGCTCGGGGGCGGTGTTAGGTGCTCGGGGGCGGGGTTAGGTGCTCGGGGCCGGGGTTAGGTGCTCGGGGCCGGGGTTAGGTGGTAAGGGGGCGGGGTTAGGTGGTCCTCACCTGCAGCATGAGCTCACAGTCTTCTCTCCCGACGAAGATCATCTCTCGCGGGAGTCGGTGCCGAGTCCCCGCGGCGCTCACCAGGAACCAGGAAGTGACGCTCATGTCTGCGGCAGCCCCAGGGCATGCTGGGAAAGCGAGTGCAAACAGGACGTCACAGCCTGTCCTGGTTTAGCTGTGTGAAAGTGAATCGAGTGATTTGTTGATTTGGATGAAGTTAATTCAGTTTCCCTCAGTTCCTCTGGCTCCTCCCACCAGTTTTGTACAGAATTCACTTTAACCTGTTGCTGGTCTTTCTGTGTTTCTTTCTTCCTGTCTGGGATCAGCAGGACCTCATTTCTTCCTGTCTGGGATCAGCAGGACCTCATTTCTTCCTGTCTGGGATCAGCAGGACCTCATTTCTTCCTGTCTGGGATCAGCAGGACCTCATAAGTGTCATAACTAAACTTTGTTATTATGCAGGAAGTAGTTTTTGCAAATATAAAAATCTGTCTTATAGTGAGACACCAAGAGACTGGTTAAAACATGTACAAACATTCAGGAGCTGCTATAGGGTTTATTTTGGTGTAGTTCTTTTGGTGTAGTTCTTTTGGTGTAATTCTTTTGGTGTAGTTCTTTTGGTGTAGTTCTTTTGGTGTAATTCTTTTGGTGTAGTTCTTTTGGTGTAATTCTTTTGGTGTAGTTCTTTTGGTGTAGTTCTTTTGGTGTAGTTCTTTTGGTGTAGTTCTTTTGGTGTAATTCTTTTGGTGTAGTTCTTTTGGTGTAGTTCTTTTGGTGTAGTTCTTTTGGTGTAGTTCTTTTGGTGTAGTTCTTTTGGTGTAATTCTTTTGGTGTAATTCTTTTGGTGTAGTTCTTTTGGTGTAATTCTTTTGGTGTAGTTCTTTTGGTGTAATTCTTTTGGTGTAGTTCTTTTGGTGTAGTTCTTTTGGTGTAGTTCTTTTGGTGTAGTTCTTTGCGTAATTCTTTGGTGTAATTCTTTTGCGTAGTTCTTTTGGTGTAGTTCTTTTGGTGTAGTTCTTTGGTGTAGTTCTTTTGGTGTAATTCTTTTGGTGTAATTCTTTGCGTAGTTCTTTTGGTGTAGTTCTTTTGGTGTAGTTCTTTTGGTGTAATTCTTTTGGTGTAATTCTTTTGGTGTAGTTCTTTTGGTGTAGTTCTTTTGGTGTAGTTCTTTTGGTGTAGTTCTTTTGGTGTAATTCTTTTGGTGTAGTTCTTTTGGTGTAGTTCTTTTGGTGTAATTCTTTTGGTGTAATTCTTTTGGTGTAGTTCTTTTGGTGTAGTTCTTTTGGTGTAGTTCTTTTGGTGTAATTCTTTTGGTGTAGTTCTTTTGGTGTAGTTCTTTGGTGTAATTCTTTTGGTGTAGTTCTTTGGTGTAATTCTTTTGGTGTAATTCTTTTGGTGTAGTTCTTTTGGTGTAATTCTTTGCGTGTAGTTCTTTTGGTGTAATTCTTTTGGTGTAGTTCTTTGCGTAGTTCTTTTGGTGTATTTCTTGTGGTGTAATTCTTTTGGTGTAATTCTTTTGGTGTAATTCTTTTGGTGTAGTTCTTTTGGTGTAGTTCTTTTGGTGTAGTTCTTTTGGTGTAGTTGTATTTGGGTGTAGTTCTTTTGGTGTAGTTCTTTGGTGTAATTTTTTGGTGTAGTTCTTTTGGTGTAATTCTTTTGGTGTAATTCTTTTGGTGTAGTTCTTTTGGTGTAGTTCTTTTGGTGTAGTTCTTTTGGTGTAATTCTTTTGGTGTAATTCTTTTGGTGTAGTTCTTTTGGTGTAATTCTTTTGGTGTAATTCTTTTGGTGTAGTTCTTTTGGTGTAGTTCTTTTGGTGTAATTCTTTTGGTGTAATTCTTTTGGTGTAGTTCTTTTGGTGTAATTCTTTTGGTGTAGTTCTTTTGGTGTAATTCTTTTGGTGTAATTCTTTTGGTGTAATTCTTTTGGTGTAGTTCTTTTGGTGTAATTCTTTTGGTGTAATTCTTTTGGTGTAGTTCTTTTGGTGTAGTTCTTTTGGTGTAGTTCTTTTGGTGTAGTTCTTTTGGTGTAGTTCTTTTGGTGTAGTTCTTTTGGTGTAATTCTTTTGGTGTAGTTCTTTTGGTGTAGTTCTTTTGGTGTAATTCTTTTGGTGTAATTCTTTTGGTGTAGTTCTTTTGGTGTAGTTCTTTTGGTGTAGTTCTTTTGGTGTAATTCTTTTGGTGTAGTTCTTTTGGTGTAGTTCTTTTGGTGTAATTTTTTGGTGTAGTTCTTTTGGTGTAATTCTTTTGGTGTAATTCTTTTGGTGTAGTTCTTTTGGTGTAGTTCTTTTGGTGTAGTTCTTTTGGTGTAATTCTTTTGGTGTAATTCTTTTGGTGTAGTTCTTTTGGTGTAATTCTTTTGGTGTAATTCTTTTGGTGTAGTTCTTTTGGTGTAGTTCTTTTGGTGTAATTCTTTTGGTGTAATTCTTTTGGTGTAGTTCTTTTGGTGTAATTCTTTTGGTGTAGTTCTTTTGGTGTAATTCTTTTGGTGTAATTCTTTTGGTGTAATTCTTTTGGTGTAGTTCTTTTGGTGTAATTCTTTTGGTGTAATTCTTTTGGTGTAATTCTTTTGGTGTAGTTCTTTTGGTGTAATTCTTTTGGTGTAATTCTTTTGGTGTAGTTCTTTTGGTGTAGTTCTTTTGGTGTAGTTCTTTTGGTGTAGTTCTTTTGGTGTAGTTCTTTTGGTGTAGTTCTTTTGGTGTAGTTCTTTTGGTGTAATTCTTTTGGTGTAGTTCTTTTGGTGTAGTTCTTTTGGTGTAATTCTTTTGGTGTAATTCTTTTGGTGTAGTTCTTTTGGTGTAGTTCTTTTGGTGTAGTTCTTTTGGTGTAGTTCTTTTGGTGTGGTTCTTTTGGTGTAGTTCTTTTGGTGTAGTTCTTTTGGTGTAGTTCTTTTGTAGTTTCAGATGTGCTCCTCCCTGTGTGTCAGATGCCCTCCCAGATGTGCTCCTCCCTGTGTGTCAGATGCCCTCCCAGATGTGCTCCTCCCTGTGTGTCAGATGCCCTCCCAGATGTGCTCCTCCCTGTGTGTCAGATGCCCTCCCAGATGTGCTCCTCCCTGTGTGTCAGATGCCCTCCCAGATGTGCTGATGAGGGAAAAATCATTTGCAGATTTGACTTTTGGAGATTTAGAAAATGATTTGTCAAACTTTTGATTTGAACCTGACGGGAATAAATCAGAACTTTATTATTTTAAAAATCCCCCTAAATCCAGCCCGGACTAAACCAGGACTAAACCTGGACTGAACCTGGACTAAACCAGGACTAAACCTGGACTAAACCAGGACTAAACCTGGACTGAACCTGGACTGAACCTGGACTAAACCAGGACTAAACCTGGACTGAACCTGGACTAAACCAGGACTAAACCTGGACTAAACCTGGACTAAACCTGGACTAAACCTGGACTAAACCAGGACTAAACCTGGACTAAACCTGGACTAAACCAGGACTAAACCTGGACTGAACCTGGACTGAACCTGGACTAAACCAGGACTAAACCTGGACTAAACCTGGACTGAACCTGGACTGAACCTGGACTGAACCTGGACTAAACCAGGACTAAACCAGAACTAAACCAGGACTAAACCAGGACTAAAGCAGGATTAAACCAGGACTAAACCAGGACTAAACCAGGACTAAAGCAGGATTAAACCAGGACTAAACCAGGTCTAAACCTGGACTAAACCAGGACTAAAGCAGGACTAAACCAGGACTAAACCTGGACTAAACCTGGACTAAACCTGGACTAAATCTGGACTAAACCTGGACTAAACCAGGACTAAACCAGGTCTAAACCTGGACTAAACCTGGACTAAACCTGGACTAAACCAGGACTGAACCAGGACTAAACCAGGACTAAACCTGGACTAAACCTGGGCTAAATCAGGACTAAATCTGGACTAAACCTGGACTAAACCAGGACTAAACCATGTCTAAACCTGGACTAAACCAGGATTAAACCAGGACTAAACCAGGACTAAACCTGGACTAAACCTGGACTAAATCAGGACTAAATCTGGACTAAACCAGAACTAAACCAGGTCTAAACCTGGACTAAACCTGGACTAAACCTGGACTAAACCAGGACTGAACCAGGACTAAACCAGGACTAAACCTGGACTAAACCAGGACTGAACCAAGACTAAACCAGGACTGAACCAGGACTAAACCAGGACTAAACCAGGACTAAAGCAGGACTGAACCAGGACTAAACCTGGACTAAACCAGGACTAAACCAGGACTAAACCAGGACTAAAGCAGGATTGAACCAGGACTAAACCAGTTCTAAACCTGGACTAAACCAAGACTAAAGCAGGACTAAACCAGGACTAAACCTGGACTAAACCAGGACTAAACCTGGACTAAACCAGGACTGAACCAGGACTAAACCAGGACTGAACCAGGACTAAACCAGGACTAAACCAGGACTAAAGCAGGACTGAACCAGGACTAAACCTGGACTAAACCAGGACTAAACCAGGACTAAACCAGGACTAAATCAGGTCTAAACCAGGACTGAACCAGAACTAAACCAGGACTAAACCAGAACTAAACCAGGACTAAACCAGGACAGAACCAGGACTAAACCAGGACTAAAGCAGGACTGAACCAGGACTAAACCAGGTCTAAACCTGGAATAAACCAAGACTAAAGCAGGACTAAACCAGGACTAAACCAGGACTAAACCTGGACTGAACCAGGACTAAACCAGGATTAAACCAGGACTAAACCAGGACTAAACCTGGACTAAACCTGGACTAAATCAGGACTAAATCTGGACTAAACCTGGACTAAACCAGGACTAAACCAGGTCTAAACCTGGACTAAACCTGGACTAAACCAGGACTGAACCAGGACTAAACCAGGACTAAACCTGGACTAAACCAGGACTAAACCAGGACTAAAGCAGGACTGAACCAGGACTAAACCAGGTCTAAACCTGGACTAAACCAGGACTAAACCAGGACTAAACCAGGACTAAATCAGGTCTAAACCAGGACTGAACCAGAACTAAACCAGGACTAAACCAGGTCTAAACCAGGACTAAACCAGGTCTAAACCAGGACTAAAACAGGACAGAACCAGAACTAAACCAGGACTAAACCAGAACTAAACCAGGACTAAACCAGGACAGAACCAGGACTAAACCAGGACTAAACCAGGACTGAACCAGGAGTAAACCAGGACTGAACCAGGACTAAACCAGGACTAAAGCAGGACTGAACCAGAACTAAACCAGGACTAAACCAGAACTAAACCAGGACTGAACCAGGACTAAACCAGGACTGAACCAGAACTAAATCAGGACTGAACCAGGACTAAACCAGGACAGAACCAGGACTAAACCAGGACTAAACCAGGACTAAACCAGGACAGAACCAGGACTAAACCAGGACTAGACCAGGTCTGAATCAGGACTGAACCAGGACTAAACCAGGACTGAACCAGGACTAAACCAGGACTAAACCAGGACTAAACCAGGACAGAACCAGGACTAAACCAGGACAGAACCAGGACTAAACCAGGACTAGACCAGGACTAGACCGGGTTCCACAGATCTCGCACATGCTGCGCTTGTCACGTGACCTGATGTAAACCTGTTCGCGCGTGACGTCACAACTCTCATCCTTAGTGACGTCACTGAACCGGACCACGCCCGGGACCGTCTCCATCCTCAGCACCAGAACCGGACCAGGACTGGACCAGGACTCGACCAGGACTAACCCGAGACTAAACCCGAGACTAAACCAGGACTAAACCCGGACTGACCCCCCGTCCCGCGGTCCCGTGTCCCGCTGTACCTCCTCCAGATGCTGCCGCTGCTCCACCGAGCCCTCCGCCGCCTGCAGGCCGGGCAGAGGCGCTGCGAGGCGGGCAGCGCGTGAAGGACGAGCCGCTGCCAGAGGCTGGAGCTCCGGGGGGACCGGGCAGTGTCCGCGGCTGTGGCCGGAGGCAGAGCGCTGCAGGGCGGACACGGAGGCGCGGAGCCCCGCTGGAGGAGAGGATGGAGGAGAGGAAGAGGATGAAGAGGAGGATGCTGTTATGGCATCCCGGTGCACGCGCCGCCACCAGCGCGTCACCTGCTGCGTGCGCGCGTCACCACACACGCGCGCACACCGGAAACGGCGAGGCAAGGTTTCAAAATAAAAGCGCAGTATGTCACGTGTCTCCAAAATAAGAGTTTATACTCCGCGTGTGTCTGGAGCTGACCGTGTGGATCAGGTGTGTCACATGTTTATAATCTGTGACATAATCTGAATATAGAATCTGTAACATAATCTGAATATAGAATCTGTAACATAATCTGAATATAGAACCTGTAACATAATCTGAATATAGAAGAATCTGTAACATAATCTGAATATAGAACCTGTAACATAATCTGAATATAGAATCTGTAACATAATCTGAATATAGAATCTGTAACATAATCTGAATATAGAATCTGTAACATAATCTGAATATAGAAGAATCTGTAACATAATCTGAATATAGAATCTGTAACATAATCTGAATATAGAATCTGTAACATAATCTGAATATAGAATCTGTAACATAATCTGAATATAGAAGAATCTGCAACATAATCTGAATATAGAATCTGTAACATAATCTGAATATAGAAGAATCTGTAACATAATCTGAATATAGAATCTGTAACATAATCTGAATATAGAAGAATCTGTAACATAATCTGAATATAGAAGAATCTGTAACATAATCTGAATATAGAAGAATCTGTAACATAATCTGAATATAGAATCTGTAACATAATCTGAATATAGAATCTGTAACATAATCTGAATATAGAATCTGTAACATAATCTGAATATAGAAGAATCTGTAACATAATCTGTGATCTTATTTTAGAGTCTGTGGAAACGACTGTGAATCAAATATTTAAAAAATAATAAGAAAATATGAACAGGCGAAGACACAAAGACTCAACAGAAGAGTTTATTTGGACCAAACACTGAAAACACAAAAACACAAACACACACACTATACACACACACACACACTATACACACACACACACAAACACACACTATACACACACACACACACACACTATACACACACACACACACTATACACACACACACACACTATACACACACACACACTATACACACACACACACGCACACGCAAACACACACACACTATACACACACACACACACAAACACACACACGCACACGCAAACACACACACACACTATACACACACACATTCTGCACACGCACACACACACTATACACACACACACTATACACACACACACACACACACAAACTATACACACACACACACACACACTATACACACACACACACACACTATACACACACACACACACTATACACACACACACACACTATACACACACACACACTATACACACACACACACGCACACGCAAACACACACACACTATACACACACACACACACAAACACACACACGCACACTCAAACACACACACACACTATACACACACACATTCTGCACACGCACACACACACTATACACACACACACTATACACACACACACGCACACACACACTATACACACACACACATTCTGCACACACACACACTATACACACACACACCAACACACACTATACACACACACACACACACGCAAACACACACACACACACTATACACACACACACATACAAACACACACACTATACACACACACACATTCTGCACACGCACACACACACTATACACACACACACCAACACACACGCACACACACACTATACACACACACACACTATACACACACACACACACTCACACACACACACACACGATACACACACACCAACACACACGCACACACACACTATACACACACACACACACTATACACACACACACCAACACACACGCACACACAAAACACACACACACCCAAAACACACACACACACACTATACACACACACCAACACACACGCACACACGCACACACACACTATACACACACACACACACTATACACACACACACCAACACACACGCACACACACACTATACACACACACACACTATATACACACACACACTATACACACACACACCAACACACACGCACACACACACTATACACACACACACACTATACACACACACACACTATATACACACACACACTATACACACACACACACACACTATACACACACACACACTATATACACACACACTATACACACACACACGCACACACACACACACACACACACACTATACACACACACACCAACACACACGCACACACACACTATACACACACACACTATACACACACACACACACTCACACACACACACACACACACTATACACACACACCAACACACACACACACACTATACACACACACACACACTATACACACACACACCAACACACACGCACACACACACTATACACACACACACACTATACACACACACACACACTATACACACACACCAACACACACGCACACACACACTATACACACACACACACACTATACACACACACACCAACACACACGCACACACACTATACACACACACACACTATATACACACACACACTATACACACACACACTATACACACACACACTATACACACACACGCACACACACACTATACACACACACACACTATACACACACACAGAGTATACACACACACACTATACACACACACACACACACTATACACACACACACACACTATACACATACACACTATACACACACACACACACACATACACACACACACACTATACACACACACACCAACACACACGCACACACACACTATACACACACACACTATACACACACACACACACACACTATACACACACACACCCACACACACGCACACACACACTATACACACACACACACTATATACACACACACACTATACACACACACACTATACACACACACACCAACACACACGCACACACACACTATACACACACACACACTATACACACACACACACTATATACACACACACACTATACACACACACACACACACACACTATACACACACACACACTATATACACACACACACTATACACACACACACTATACACACACACACACACACACACACACACACATACACACACACACACACTATACACACACACACACACACACACTATACACACACACACACTATATACACACACACACTATACACACACACACACACGCACACACACACGCACACACACACACACACACACACACACACACACACACACATACACACACACATACACACACACAGACTCTGGACTGATCTGGGTTTCAAAGAGTCCAGATCAAGACCTGAGTGAATTCGCCTCATCAAAATCAAACTTAGAAAATCTGCCGTACGTCAGTCGTTTGTGCTGCAAAAAGTTCAGTTTGTGCGATTCTGGTTCTTCAGATTTTTGCTCATCTGACGGCGACAAACTCCACAAAACACCACAGAAATAATCATGAAGAATTGTAGAAATAAACTCTCACAAATGAAACTGTCACAGCACAAAACAGCACAAACCAAATCCAAACGTTTGACATCATTTTCTTCCTGTTTTGAGGCTGTTTCACATTCTGAGGTTCTGGACGACGTCATCGACCAAAATAAAACTGTGAATATCTGAAGAACCAGAATCGCAAACTGAACTTTCTGCAGCACAAACGAAGCTCAGAGTTTCTGTAGGTTTGAGTTTGATGAGCTCCTGCAGGTTCAGATCGAGTCCCGGTTCTTTTGTTCTTTTGTGTTTGCTGCAGAAGCTCCGCCCCCTCCGCTCTCATTGGTCGGTCCCGCGCGCTCCGGGGCCCGTGATTGGCCGGTCGATGTTGGGGTCGTGGTCGCCGTGGTAACACTTCCCTAAACTCTTGATGAGGCCGAGGCTCAGGCCGCGCTCCAGGATCCAGGCCTCCGAGTCCGAGTCCGGGTCCCCGACCAGGACCAGGCTCTCCATCGAGGTCTGCAGGTACCGGACGCCCACCGCCACCAGCAGCTGAGGACCAGACCGGGATCAGGACCGGGACCAGGACCGGGACCGAGACTGGGACCGGGATCAGGACCGGGACCAGGACCGGGATCAGGACCAGGACCAGGACTGAGACCGGGATCACAACAGGTTTAAGAAGGATCTCAACTGGACCAGGGGGGTCTGTGAGCAGGTCTAGAGGAGGATCCTAACCGGTCTAGAGGAGGATCCTAACCAGTCTAGAGGAGGATCATACCGGGTCTAGAGGAGGGATCCTAACCGGTCTAGAGGAGGATCATACAGGGTCTAGAGGAGGATCATACCGGGTCTAGAGGAGGATCCTAACCGGTCTAGAGGAGGATCATACCGGGTCTAGAGGAGGATCCTAACCGGTCTAGAGGAGGATCATACCGGGTCTAGAGAAGGATCCTAACCGGTCTAGAGGAGGATCATACCTGGTCTAGAGGAGGATCATACAGGGTCTAGAGGAGGATCATACCTGGTCTAGAGGAGGATCCTAACCGGTTCCGCTCACCTCGAAGCCCCAGACTCCGAGCGCCGTGAGGCTGATCAGGTTGAGGATGGAGGAAAAGTGTCGCCCGAGCGCCTCCCTGCAGCCCCGCCCCCACAGCCCCAGCGCGCGAGCCGATTGGACGAGGGGCAGGAAGTGGGCGGGGCGAGCGCGCAGGTGCGTCTGGGGGCAGGGCCACGGGGCGGCGGGGTCACAGCAGCTGAACGGCACCGAGTCCGACAGGTAAAGGCCCACGTGAGACCTGAGGCGACTGAGAGACCCGGGTTAGACCTGGGTTAGACCTGGTTTAGTCCTGGTTTAGTCCTGGTTTAGTCTTGGTTTAGTCTTGGTTTAGTCCTGGTTTAGTCCTGGTTCAGTCCTGGTTCAGTCCTGGTTTAGACCTGGTTTAGTCCTGGTTTAGTCCTGGTTCAGTCCTGGTTTAGTCCTGGCTTAGTCCTGGTTTAGTCCTGGTTCAGTCCTGGTTCAGTCCTGGTTTAGACTCACTCTTGGACTCGAGGGTCGGTCCGGTCCAGATACCGGTCTGAGACCCAC
>CM060673.1:2042038-2152038 GCA_030686955.1 Odontamblyopus rebecca
GTTCAGAGCGCAGGCCCCGAGTCCGGTCCAGACCAGGACTGCCGGGACCCACCGCAGGACGTCCTCTGACATCACTTCCTCCCAACGCCGCAGCTCCGCCCACAGGTACAAGCCCACGCCCACCAGCACCGCCCCCGTCGCCACGGAAACCCAGTTCAGAACCACCAGGACCCGAGCCAAGACCCGGCGGTCCGACCGGGACAGGACCACACGCCCCACGGCCATGAGAGACCCAGACCAGGTCTACGACCGGACCAGAGAACGGCCCCGGGACTTCAGACCATCTTCAGATCCAAAAGAGTCCAGTTCAAAAACCGGGTCTGGTCCTCTGATCCTGGTTGGGTCTGAACAAGGTCCCAACGGGTCCCAGACTCTGGACCAGTGTCTGGTTCAGCCATGATGGACTCTCATGAGACCGGGGCCTGATTTACAGTCCTGGTCTGATCCTGGTCCTGGTCTGATCCTGGTCCTGGTCTGGTCCTGGTCCGGTCCGGTCCTGGTCAGGTCCTGGTCCTGGTCCTGGTCCTGGTGCTGCTCAGACTGCGTTTCCCAGAGTGCACTGCTCAGTCCTGGCTGGATCCAACATGGCCGCCGCCCCGATCCACAAAGTCTGAAAGACGTGACAGAGTTTATTTATATTTTGATATATATTTATATCCATCCACCTTCTCCCGTTTACTCCACTGGGTCTCGGGACCTGAACCCCTGACCCCCTGACCCCCTGACCCCCTGACCCCCTGAACCCCCTGAACCCCTGACCCCCTGACCCCCTGAACCCCTGACCCCCTGACCCCCTGAACCCCCTGAACCCCCTGAACCCCTGACCCCCTGACCCCCTGAACCCCCTGACCCCCTGACCCCCTGACCCCCTGAACCCCCTGAACCCCTGACCCCCTGAACCCCCTGAACCCCCTGAGTGTTGCCACTCAGCCACTGTGCCGCCACATTTTTATATTTTGATATATTTTTATCTGTATTTTTATCACGTTTTTCAGAGACACAAAGACTCTGGGGCCTCACACACACTATACACACTATACACACTATACACACACTATACACACACTATACACACACTATACACACTATACACACTATACACACACTATACACACACACTATACACACACTATACACACACTATACACACTATACACACACTATACACACACTATACACACACTATACACACTATACACACTATACACACACTATACACACACTATACAATAATAATTATACACACTATACACACACTATACACACACTATACACACTATACACACACTATACACACACTATACACACTATACACACTATACACACACACTATACACACACTATACACACACACTATACACACACTATACACACACTATACACACACTATACACACACTATACACACACACTATACACACACTATACACACTATACACACACTATACACACACTATACACACACTATACACACACTATACACACACTATACACACACACTATACACACTATACACACTATACACACACTATACACACTATACACACACTATACACACACTATACACACTATACACACACTATACACACTATACACACTATACACACTATACACACTATACACACACACTATACACACACTATACACACACTATACACACTATACACACACTATACACACACTATACACACTATACACACACTATACACACTATACACACACACACTATACACACACTATACACACACTATACACACTATACACACACTATACACACTATACACACACTATACACACACTATACACACACTATACACACACTATACACACAATATACACACACTATACACACTATACACACACACTATACACACTATACACACACTATACACACACTATACACACACTATACAATACAATAATAATTATACACACACTATACACACACACTATACACACACTATACAATAACACACTATACACACACTATACACACACTATACAATAATAATTATACACACACTATACACACACACTATACACACTATACACACTATACACACACTATACAATAATAATTATACACACACTATACACACACACTATACACACACTATACACAATAATAATACACACACACTATACACACACTATACACAATAATAACACTATACACACTATACACACACTATACACACTATACAATAATACACTATACACACACTATACACACTATACACACACTATACACACTATACACACACACTATACAATAATAATAATTATACACTATACACACACTATACACACACTATACACACACACTATACACACACACTATACACACACTATACACACTATACACACACTATACACACACTATACACACACACTATACACACACTAAACACACTATACACACACTATACACACACTATACAATAATAATTCATACAATAATAATTATACACACACTATACACACTATACACACACTATACACACACTATACAATAATAATAATTATACACACACTATACACACACTATATACACACTATACACACACTATACACACACTATACACACTATATACACACACTATACACACACTATACAATAATAATTATACACACACTATACACACTATAATAATAATTATACACACTATACACACACTATACACACACTATACACTATACACACACTATACACACACACACTATACACACACACTATACACACACTATACACACTATACACACTATACACACACTATACACACACTATACACACACTATACACACACTATACACACTATACACACACTATACACACACTATACACACACACTATACACACACTATACACACACTATACACACATTATACACACACTATACACACACTATACACACACACTATACACACACTATACACACACTATACACACTATACACACACTATACACACACTATACACACACTATACACACACACTACACACACTATACACACTATACACACACTATACACACACTATACACACACTATACACACACTATACACACACTATACACACACACTATACACACACTATACACACACTATACACACTATACACACACACTATACACACACTATACACACACTATACACACTATACACACACTATACACACACTATACACACTATACACACACTATACACACACTATACACACTATACACACACTATACACACTATACACACACTATACACACTATACACACACTATACACACTATACACACACACTATACACACACTATACAATAATACACTATACACACTAATAATAATAATAATTATACACACACTATACACACACACTATACACACTATACACACACTATACACACATACACTATACACACACTATACACACTATACACACACTATACACACTATACACACACTATACACACTATACACACACTATACACACACTATACACACACTATACACACACTATACACACACTATACACACACTATACACACACACTATACACACACTATACACACTATACACACACTATACACACACACTATACACACACTATACACACTATACACACACTATACACACACTATACACACACTATACACACTATACACACACTATACACACACTATACATAATAATAATTATACAATAATAATAATTATACACACACACTATACACACTCTAAACACACTATAAACACTATACACACACACACTATACACACACTAAACACACACTATACACAATAATTATACACACTATACACACACTATACAATAATAATTATACACACTATACACACTCTATACACACTATACACACACTATACACACTATACACACACTATACACACTATACACACACTATACAATAATAATTATACACACACTATACACACACTATACACACACTATACACACTATACACACACTATACACACTATACACACACTATACACACACACTATACACACACTATACACACACTATACACACACTATACACACACACTATACACACACTATACACACTATACACACACTATACACACACTATACACACACTATACACACACTATACACACACACTATACACACACTATACACACACTATACACACACTATACACACACTATACAATAATAATTATAATAATAATAATTATACACACTCTATACACACTATACACACACTATACACACACTATACACACACTATACACACACTATACACACTATACACACACTATACACACTATATACACACACTATACACACTATACACACACTATACACACTATACAATAATAATTATACACACTATACAATAATAATTATACACACTATACACACACTATACACACACTATACACATACTATACACACTATACACTAATACACACACTATACACACTATACACACACTATACACACACTATACACACACTATACAATAATAATTATACACACACACTATACACACACTATACACACTATACAATAATAATTATACACACTATACACACTATACACACACTATACACACTATACACACACTATACACACACTATACACACACTATACACACTATACACACACTATACAATAATAATAATTATACACACACTATACACACTATACACACACTATACACACACTATACACACACTATACACACTATACACACACTATACACACACTATACACACACTACACACACTATACACACACTACACACACTATACACACACTATACACACTATACACACACTATACACACTATACACACTACACACACTACACACTATACACACTACACAATAATAATTATACACACTATACACACACTATACAATAATATAATACTATACACACACTATACACACACTATACACACTATACACACACTATACACACTATACACACACTATACACACACTATACACACTATACACACACTATACACACACTATACACACACTATACACACACACTATACACAAACTATACACACACTATACACACACTATACACACACTATACAATAATAATTATACACACACTATACACACTATACACACACTATACACACTATACACACTATACACACACTATACACACACTATACACACACTATACACACACTATACACACACTATACACACACTATACACACACTATACACACTATACACACACTATACACACTATACACACACTATACAATAATAATTATACACACACTATACACACTATACACATACACTGTACACACACACTATACACACACTATACACACTATACACACACTATACACGCTATACACACACTATACACACACTATACACACACTATACAATAATAATAATTATACACACTATACACACTATACACACACTATACACACACTATACACATTATACAATAATAATTATACACACTATACACATAATTATACACACACACTATATACACACTATACACACACTATACACACACTACACACTATACACACACACTATACACACACACACTATACACACACTATACACACACACTATACACACACTATACACACACTATACACACACTATACACACACTATACACACACTATACACACACTATACACACACTATACACACACTATACACACTATACACACACTATACACACACTATACACACACTATACACACAATACACACACACTATACACACACTATACACACACTATACACACACTATACACACACTATACACACACTATACACACACATACACACACACTATACACACACAATACACACACTATACACACACTATACACACACTATACACACTATACACACTATACACACACTATACACACACTATACACACACACATACACACACACACTATACACACACACTATACACACACTATACACACACTATACACACACTATACACACTATACACACACTATACACACACTATACACTATACACACACTATACACACACTATACACACACACTATACACACACTATACACACTATACACACACTATACACTATACACACACTATACACACACTATACACACACACTATACACACACTATACACACTATACACACACTATACACACACTATACACACACACTATACACTATACACACACTATACACACACACTATACACACACTATACACACACACTATACACACACTATACACACTATACACACACTATGCACACACTATACACACACACATACACACACACTATACACACACACATACACACACACTATACACACACACTATACACACACTATACACACATACACGCACATACACACACACTATACACACACTATACACACACACTACACACACACACACTATACACACACTATACACACACACTGTACACACACTATACACACACTATACACACACTATACACACTATACACACTATACACACACTATACACACACTATACACACACTATACACACACTATACACACACTATACACACACACTATACACACACTATACACACTATACACACACTATACACACTATACACACACTATACACACTATACACACACTATACACACACTATACACACTATACACACTATACACACACTATACACACACACTGTACACACACTATACACACTATACACACACTATACACACTATACACACACTATACACACACTATACACACACACTGTACACACACTATACACACTATACACACACTATACACACTATACACACACTATACACACACACTATACACACACTATACACACACTATACACACACTATACACACACTATACACACACTATACACACACTATACACACACTATACACACACTATACACACACTATACACACACTATACACACACACTATACACACACTATACACACACATACACACACACTATACACACACTATACACACACTATACACACACTATACACACACTATACACACACTATACACACTATACACACACTATACACACACTATACACACACTATACACACTATACACACACTATACACACACTATACACACACTATACACACACTATACACACACTATATACACACATACTATGCACACACACTATACACACACATACTATACACACACTATACACACTATACACACACTATACACACACTATACAATAATAACTATACACACACTATACACACACACACATACACACACACACTATACACACACACTATACACACACACTATACACACACTATACACACACTATACACACACTATACACTATACACACACTATACACACACTATACACACACACTATACACACACTATACACACTATACACACACTATACACTATACACACACTATACACACACTATACACACACACACTATACACACACTATACACACTATACACACAATATACACACACTATACACACACACTATACACACGCACTATACACGCACTATACACACACACACTATACACACACTATACACACACACTATACACACACTATACACACACACTATACACACACTATGCACACACAATACACACACACATACACACACACTATACACACACACATACACACACACTATACACACACACTATACACACACTATACACACATACACGCACATACACACACACTATACACACACTATACACACACACTACACACACACACACACTATACACACACTATACACACACACTGTACACACACTATACACACACTATACACATACACACACACATACACACACTATACACACACATACACACACTATACACACACTATACACACACACTGTACACACACTATACACACACTATACACATACACACACACATACACACACTATACACACACTATACACACACACTGTACACACACTATACACACACTATACGCACACTATACACACACTATACACACACACTATACACACACTATACACACACACTGTACACACACTATACACACACTATACACATACACACACACATACACACACTATACACACACTATACACACACATACACACACTATACACACACTATGCACACACTATACACACACACATACACACACACTATACACACACATACACACACACTATACACACACACATACACACACACTATACACACACTATACACACACTATACACACACTATACACACACATACACATACATACACACATACACACACTATACACACATACACACACTATACACACATACACGCACATACACACACACTATACACACACTATACACACACACTACACACACACACACTATACACACACTATACACACACACTGTACACACACTATACACATACTATACACATACACACACACACACACACACTATACACACACATACACACACTATACACACACATACACACACTATACACACACACAGTATACACACACTATACACATACACAAACACATACACACACTATACACACACATACACACACTATACACACACTATGCACACACATACACACACATACACACACACTATACACACACTATACAGACACATACACACACACTATACACACACACACACACACACACTATACACACAATACACACACTATACACACACTATACACACACACACTATATATACACTATACACACACACACACACTATACACACACTATACACATACACACACATACACACACTATACACACACATACACACACTATACACACACTATACACACACTAAGCACACACTATACACACACACATACACACACACATACACACACACTATACACACACACATACACACACACTATACACACACTATACACACACACTATACACACACTAAGCACACACTATACACACACACATACACACACACATACACACACACTATACACACACACATACACACACACTATACACACACTATACAGACACATACACACACACTATACACACACACTATACACACACTATACACACACTATACACACACACTATACACAGGGTTCGTCCTGGTTTAGACCTATTTACATTACTGTAGTACTGTGTACTACAAGTACACAGTACTACAGTAATTAGTATTAATATTAATACTCATACTACTGCAATACTACAAGTACCATTACTACTAAATACTTACTACCATTAATACTAATACTACTACTACAAATACTACAAATACTACAAATACTACAAATACTACAAATACTACAAATACTAGTACTAATACTACAGTACTATTATTATTACTGCAAATACTAATATACATAAAATTGTTGCTGCTGCACAGATCAGAACTGACCTCAGTTTGGATCCTCCAGAAACTACAGAGTCCAAGACCGGGTTAGATCCTCCTGAGTCTGGTTCAGTCCTGGTTCAGACCTGGTTCAGACCTGGTTCAGACCTGGTTCAGTCCTGGTTCAGACCTGGTTCAGTCCTGGTTCAGTCCTGGTTGTTGGAGGGAGCAGAGCCGGTGGAATAATCCTCTTAAACTAATCACTACGACATCACTGCAACAGATCCAGAACCAGGCCTGGACCAGACCAGATGCCCTCCCGTCCCCCTGTGTGTCAGATGCCCTCCCGTCCCCCTGTGTGTCAGATGCCCTCCCCTGCCCCTGTGTGTCAGATGCCCTCCCGTCCCCCTCTGTGTCAGATGCCCTCCCGTCCCCCTGTGTGTCAGATGCCCTCCCGTCCCCCTGTGTGTCAGATGCCCTCCCGTGCCCCTGTGTGTCAGATGCCCTCCCCTGCCCCTGTGTGTCAGATGCCCTCCCGTCCCCCTGTGTGTCAGATGCCCTCCCCTGCCCCTGTGTGTCAGATGCCCTCCCGTCCCCCTGTGTGTCAGATGCCCTCCCGTCCCCCTGTGTGTCAGATGCCCTCCCGTCCCCCTGTGTGTCAGATGCCCTCCCCTCCCCCTGTGTGTCAGATGCCCTCCCGTCCCCCTGTGTGTCAGATGCCCTCCCGTCCCCCTGTGTGTCAGATGCCCTCCCGTGCCCCTGTGTGTCAGATGCCCTCCCCTGCCCCTGTGTGTCAGATGCCCTCCCCTGCCCCTGTGTGTCAGATGCCCTCCCGTGCCCCTGTGTGTCAGATGCCCTCCCGTCCCCCTGTGTGTCAGATGCCCTCCCCTGCCCCTGTGTGTCAGATGCCCTCCCGTGCCCCTGTGTGTCAGATGCCCTCCCGTCCCCCTGTGTGTCAGATGCCCTCCCGTCCCCCTCTGTGTCAGATGCCCTCCCATGCCCCTGTGTGTCAGATGCCCTCCCGTCCCCCTGCGGGGCATCAGGGTTAAAGCCTCACTGTGGGGCATCGGGGCGTCGGGGCATCAGGGTTAAACAGAGCAGGGCCTGCAGTGCCTGTGCTCTCCACCAGGAGGAGCCCTCACATCACAAACAGAGCCTGAGGCAGGGAGGAGTCTGAGGAAGTCCTGAAGTCTGGGCCAAGTCCAAGGACTACCCCTGGTCTGGTCCAGGTCCCAGTCTAGGTCTGGTCCTGGTCTAGATTAAAGCAAACAGGACTGAACCAGGTCTGAACCAGGACTAAACCAGGACTAAACCAGGTCTGAACCAGGACTAAACCAGGACTAAACCAGGTCTGAACCAGGACTGAACCAGAACTGAACCAGGACTAAACCAGGACTAAACCAGGTCTGAACCAGGACTGAACCAGAACTGAACCAGAACTGAACCAGAACTGTAGCAAGATTAAACCAGGTCCAAACCAGGACTAAACCAGGTCTAGACCAGGTTTAAACCAGGTCTGCAGCAGGTCCCGGGGCAGGGGAGGGGCAGGGGGAGGAGCCTGAACTCAAAGACTTTCTGTGTTTTGAGTTTGATTTGAACGTGGCACAAGAGGAGACAGGAGAGGAGACAGGAGAGGAGACAGGAGAGGAGACACCAGAGGAGACACCAGAGGAGACAGGAGAGGAGACACCAGAGGAGACAGGAGAGGAGACACCAGAGGAGACAGGAGAGGAGACAGGAGAGGAGACACCAGAGGAGACACCAGAGGAGACAGGAGAGGAGACACCAGAGGAGACAGGAGAGGAGACACCAGAGGAGACACCAGAGGAGACACCAGAGGAGACACGAGAGGAGACACGAGAGGAGACACCAGAGGAGACAGGAGAGGAGACACCAGAGGAGACACCAGAGGAGACACGAGAGGAGACACCAGAGGAGACACCAGAGGAGACACCAGAGGAGACACCAGAGGAGACAGGAGAGGAGACAGGAGAGGAGACACCAGAGGAGACACGAGAGGAGACACCAGAGGAGACACCAGAGGAGACAGGAGAGGAGACACCAGAGGAGACAGGAGAGGAGACACCAGAGGAGACACCAGAGGAGACACCAGAGGAGACACGAGAGGAGACACGAGAGGAGACACCAGAGGAGACAGGAGAGGAGACACCAGAGGAGACACCAGAGGAGACACGAGAGGAGACACCAGAGGAGACACCAGAGGAGACACCAGAGGAGACAGGAGAGGAGACACCAGAGGAGACACCAGAGGAGACACTAGAGGAGACACCAGAGGAGACACCAGAGGAGACACCAGAGGAGACACCAGAGGAGACACCAGAGGAGACAGGAGAGGAGACAGGAGACAGGAGACACCAGAGGAGACAGGAGAGGAGACACCAGAGGAGACACCAGAGGAGACACCAGAGGAGACACCAGAGGAGACACGAGAGGAGACACCAGAGGAGACACCAGAGGAGACACTAGAGGAGACACCAGAGGAGACACCAGAGGAGACACCAGAGGAGACACCAGAGGAGACACCAGAGGAGACAGGAGAGGAGACACCAGAGGAGACAGGAGAGGAGACACCAGAGGAGACAGGAGGTGAGGAGGAGTCTGATTGGTTAAAGCCACAGTGTGTCACTTGGCCTGAGTGTTTCCATGGAAAAAGAAAGTTAAAGCCCTAATGTGGAACCTTCTCCATGGAGACAGATACGTTTAACGCAGCAGGGTTACAGACAGGTGCAGACAGGAGCAGACAGGAGCAGACAGGTGCAGACAGGAGCAGACAGGTGCAGACAGGTGCAGACAGGAGCAGACAGGAGCAGACAGGAGCAGACAGGAGCAGACAGGTGCAGACAGGAGCAGACAGGAGCAGACAGGAGCAGACAGGTGCAGACAGGAGTGTCAGGAGCGTCAGGAGCAGACAGGTGCAGACAGGAGCAGGCAGGAGCAGACAGGAGCAGGCAGGAGCAGACAGGTGCAGACAGGTGCAGACAGGAGCAGACAGGAGCAGGCAGGTGCAGACAGGAGCAGACAGGAGCAGACAGGTGCAGACAGGAGCGTCAGGAGCAGACAGGAGCAGACAGGTGCAGACAGGAGCAGACAGGAGCGTCAGGAGCAGACAGGTGCAGACAGGAGCAGACAGGAGCAGACAGGTGCAGACAGGAGCAGACAGGTGCAGACAGGAGCGTCAGGAGCAGACAGGAGCAGACAGGAGCAGACAGGAGCAGACAGGAGCGTCAGGAGCAGACAGGAGCAGACAGGTGCAGACAGGTGCAGACAGGAGCAGACAGGAGCAGGCAGGTGCAGACAGGAGCAGACAGGTGCAGACAGGAGCAGACAGGAGCAGACAGGTGCAGACAGGAGCAGACAGGAGCAGACAGGAGCAGACAGGTGCAGACAGGAGCAGACAGGAGCAGGCAGGAGCAGACAGGTGCAGACAGGAGCAGACAGGAGCAGACAGGAGCAGACAGGTGCAGACAGGAGCAGACAGGTGCAGACAGGTGCCTCATGTCTCTCTCTGTTTCAGATGTTTTCTGCTTCTCGTCTCTCGCTGCGTCTCGGTGCCGCCTCCTGTCGCCATGGAGACCAGCGCCTCATCGCAACCGTCGTCAGCGGCAACAAGACGGCCAGGTGAGCCCCGCCCACCTGCTCCTGTCTGCTCCTGTCTGCCCCTGTCTGCCCCTGTCTGCTCCTGTCTGCTCCTGTCTGCTCCTGACGCTCCTGTCTGCACCTGTCTGCTCCTGTCTGCTCCTGACGCTCCTGTCTGCACCTGTCTGCACCTGTCTGCTCCTGTCTGCTCCTGTCTGCTCCTGACGCTCCTGTCTGCCCCTATCTGCTCCTGACGCTCCTGTCTGCACCTGTCTGCACCTGTCTGCTCCTGTCTGCTCCTGTCTGCTCCTGTCTGCTCCTGTCTGCTCCTGTCTGCTCCTGTCTGCTCCTGACGCTCCTGTCTGCACCTGTCTGCTCCTGTCTGCACCTGTCTGCTCCTGTCTGCTCCTGTCTGCTCCTGACGCTCCTGTCTGCCCATGTCTGCTCCTGTCTGCTCCTGACGCTCCTGTCTGCACCTGTCTGCTCCTGTCTGCACCTGTCTGCCCCTGTCTGCCCTGTCTGCACCTGTCTGCTCCTGTCTGCTCAAGACGCTCCTGTCAGCACCTGTCTGCTCCTGTCTGCACCTGTCTGCACCTGTCTGCTCCTGTCTGCTCCTGTCTGCTCCTGTCTGCACCTGTCTGCTCCTGTCTGCTCTGACGCTCCTGTCTGCTCCTGTCTGCTCCTGTACTGCTGTCTGCACCTGTCTGCTCCTGTCTGCTCCGGTCTGCTCCTGTCTGCTCCTGTCTGCTCCTGTCTCCTCCTGTCTGCTCCTGTCTGCTCCTGTCTGCACCTGTCTGCTCCTGCCTGCTCCTGTCTCCTCCTGTCTGCACCTGCCTGCTCCTGTCTGCTCCTGTCTGCACCTGTCTGCACCTGTCTGCTGTCTGCTCCTGTCTGCTCCTGTCTGCTCCTGTCCCCTGCACCTGTCTGCTCCTGTCTGCTCCTGACGCTCCTGTCTGCTCCTGTCTGCTCCCTGTCTGCTCCCTGTCCTCCTCCTGTCTGCTCCTGTCTGCTCCTGTCTGCTCCTGTCTGCTCCTGTCTCCTCCTGTCTGCTCCTGTCTGCTCCTGTCTGCTCCTGTCTGCTCCTGACGCTCCTGTCTGCACCTGTCTGCTCCTGTCTGCACCTGTCTGCTCCTGTCTGCTCCTGACGCTCCTGTCTGCTCCTGTCTGCTCCTGTCTGCTCCTGTCTGCTCCTGACGCTCCTGTCTGCACCTGTCTGCTCCTGTCTGCTCCTGTCTGCTCCTGTCTGCTCCTGTCTGCTCCTTACGCAACAGTCTGCAACTGTCTGCTCCTGTCTGCACCTGTCTGCACCTGTCTGCACCTGACGCTCCTGTCTGCTCCTGTCTGCACCTGTCTGCTCCTGTCTGCTCCTGACGCTCCTGTCTGCTCCTGTCTGCTCCTGTCTGCTCCTGTCTGCTCCTGTCTGCTCCTATCTGCTCCTGTCTGCTCCTGTCTGCTCCTGTCTGCTCCTGTCTCCTCCTGTCTCCTCCTGTCTGCTCCTGTCTGCCGCTGCATCCTGCAATCCTGTCATAATCTTAATCATAATCTGTCTCCTCCTGTCTGCTCCTGTCTGCTCCTGTCTGCTCCTGTCTGCTCCTGATGCTCCTGTCATAATCCTGTCTGCTCCTGACGCTCCTTATCTGCTCCTGTCCTCTCCTGATCCTGTCTGCTCCTGTCTCCCTCCCTGTCTGCTCCTGTCTGCTCCCTGTCATGCTCCTGTCTGCTCCTGACGCTCCATAATCTCATCCTGTCTGCTCCTGACGCTCCTGTCTGCTCCTGTCATCATCCTGTCTGCTCCTGTCTGCTCATATCTGCTCCTGTCTGCTGCTGTCTGCTCCTGTCTCCTCCTGACGCTCCTGTCTGCTCCTGTCTGCTCCAGTCTGCTCCAGTCACCTCCTGACGGTCCTGTCTGCTCCAGTCTGCTCCTGTCTGCTCCTGTCTGCTCCTGTCTGCTCCTGTCTGCTCCTGTCTGCTCCTGACGCTCCTGTCTCCTCCTGTCTGCTCCTGACGCTCCTGTCTGCTCCTGTCCTCCTGTCTGTCTGCTCCTGTCACGCACCTGTCTGCTCCTGTCTGCTCCTGTCTGTCCTGTCTGCTCCTGACTGTCCTGTCTCCTCCTGTCATCCTCCTGACGCTCCTGTCTGCTCCTGTCTCCTCTGTCTGCTCCTGTCTGCACCTGTCATAATCTCCTGTCTCTCCTCCATGTCCTCTTATCACTTGTCTGCTCCTGTCTGCCCCTGTCTGCACCTGTCTGCTCCCGCCTGCTCCTGTCATCCTCTCACTGTCTGCTCCTGTCTGCTCCTGTCCTGCTCCTGTCTCCCTCCTGTCTGCTCCTGTCTCCTCTGTCTGTCATCCTGTCTGCACCTGTCTGCTCCTGTCTGTCCTGTCTGCTCCTGTCTGCACCTGTCTGCTCCTGTCTGCTCCTGTCTCCCTCCTGTCTGCTCCTGTCTGCTCCTGTCTGTCCCTGTCTGCTCTGACGCTCCTGTCTGCAATCCTGTCTAATGCTCCTGTCTGCACCTGTCTGCTCCTGTCTGCTCCTGTCTGCTCTATCTGCTCCTGTCTGCTCCTGTCTGCTATCCTGCCTCCTCCTGTCTGCTCCTAATCTGCTCCTGTCTGCTCCTAATCTGCACCCTGTCTGCTCCTGTCTGCTAATCATAATCTGCTCCTGTCTGCTCCTGTCTCCTCCTGCCTGCTCCTGTCTCCTCCTGTCTGCTCCTGTCTGCTTCTGTCTGCTCCTGTCTGCTCCTGTCTCCTCCTGTCTCCTCCTGTCGGCTCCTGTCTGCTCCTGTCTGCTCCTGTCTCCTCCTGACGCTCCTGTCTGCTCCTGTCTCCTCCTGTCTGCTCCTGTCTGCTCCTGTCTGCTCCTGTCTGCTCCTGACGCTCCTGTCTCCTCCTGTCTGCTCCTGACGCTCCTGTCTGCTCCTGTCTCCTCCTGTCTGCTCCTGTCTGCTCCTGTCTCCTCCTGTCTGCTCCTGTCTGCTCCTGTCTGCTCCTGTCTGCTCCTGTCTGCTCCTGTCTGCTCCTGTCTCCTCCTGTCTGCTCCTGTCTGCTCCTGTCTGCTCCTGTCTGCTCCTGACGCTCCTGTCTGCTCCTGACGCTCCTGACGCTCCTGTCTGCTCCTGACGCTCCTGTCTGCTCCTGTCTGCTCCTGTCGTCCCTCAGGCAGGTGAAGCAGAGGCTGCAGGTGCAGGTGGAGCAGATGCAGACGCGTTTCTCTGGATTCAGACCCGGACTCGTCGTTCTGCAGGTTTGATTCTTTCAGTTTCAGACGCAGTGTTTGGCTCAAAGGCACAAAGGACAGGGGCAGGAGCAGGAGCAGGGGCAAGGGCAGGAGCAGGGGCAAGGGCAGGAGCAGGGGCAGGGGCAGGGGCAGGGGCAGGTGCAGGGGCAGGGGCAGGTGCAGGGGCAGGAGCAGGGGCAGGGGCAGGTGCAGGTGCAGGTGCAGGGGCAGGGGCAGGTGCAGGGGCAGGTGCAAGTGCAGGTGCAGGGGCAGGTGGCTCTGGGGCAGGGCAGGTGCAGGGGCAGGAGACAGTGGAAGACAGGTGCTGGAGCAGGAGCAGGGGCAGGGGCAGGGGAAGGGGGCAGGGACAGGTGCAGGAGTGCAGGTGCAGAGCAGGGGCAGGTGCAGGAGCAGGGGCAGGTGCAGGGGCAGGGGCAGGTGCAGGTGCAGGGGCAGGTGCAGGGGCAGGGGCAGGGGCAGGGGCAGGAGCAGGGGCAGGGGCAGGTGCAGGGGCAGGTGCAGGGGCAGGGTTCAGTCACTGTGACCACGACACTGCATCTAATAAAAGTACTAAAGTACTATTAGTTACTGTAGAAAATACTAATAAAAGTACATGTAGTAGTACACGGCACGGGCAGAGTGTCACTCAGGCCTCACAGCAGAAGGTTGCAGGTTTGATCCCCGGGTCGCCAGGGCCTTTCTGTGTGGAGTTTGCATGTTCTCCCTGTGTCTGGAAGAGTTTCCTCTGTAGGTGTGAGGTGCACCAACACTCACTGCACTTTCACACCGACAGAACAGGTTTTGAGTTGATGGGGGAAACCGGAGCCCGGAGGAAACCCATCCAGACACGGGGAGAACATGCAAACTCCACACAGAAAGGCCCTGGCGACCAGGGAATCGAACCTGCAACCTTCTGCTGTGAGGCCTGAGTGACACTGTGCCACCGCCACAGTAGTAGTATTTGTAGTAGTATTTGTAGTAGTATTTGTAGTAGTATTTGTGGCTAGTAGTAGTAGTATTGTGTGTAGTTGTAGTAGTAGTAGTAGTATTGTAGTAGTATTTGTAGTAGTAGTTGTAGTAGTATGTAGTAGTATTTGTAGTAGTATTTGTAGTAGTTGTAGTAGTATTTGTAGTAGTATTTGTAGTAGTATTTGTAATAGTAGTTGTAGTAGTATTTGTAGTAGTATTTGTAGTAGTATTTGTAGTAGTATTTGTAGTAGTAGTTGTAGTAGTATTTGTAGTAGTATTTGTAGTAGTATTTGTAGTAGTAGTTGTAGTAGTATTTGTAGTAGTATTTGTAGTAGTAGTTGTTGTATTTGTAGTAGTTGTAGTAGTATTTGTAGTAGTAGTAGTAGTAGTATTTGTAGTAGTATTTGTAGTAGTAGTTGTAGTAGTATTTGTAGTAGTATTTGTAGTAGTATTTGTAGTAGTAGTTGTAGTAGTATTTGTAGTAGTATTTGTAGTAGTATTTGTAGTAGTAGTTGTAGTAGTATTTGTAGTAGTATTTGTAGTAGTATTTGTAGTAGTATTTGTAGTAGTAGTTGTAGTAGTATTTGTAGTAGTATTTGTAGTAGTAGTTGTAGTAGTAGTTGTAGTAGTATTTGTTGTAGTATTTGTGGTAGTACTTGCAGTAGTATATGTAGGAGTATTTGTAGTAGTTGTAGTAGTATTTGCAGTAGTAGTTGTAGTAGTATTTGTAGTAGTAGTATTTGTAGTATTTGTAGTAGTAGTAGTAGTAGTATTTGTAGTAGTATTTGTAGTAGTATTTGTAGTAGTTGTAGTAGTATTTGTAGTAGTATTTGTAGTAGTATTTGTAGTAGTATTTGTAGTAGTATTTGTAGTATTTGTAGTAGTATTTGTAGTAGTATTTGGTAGTAGCATTTGTAGTAGTATTTGTAGTAGTAGTTGTAGTAGTAGTTGTAGTGGTATTTGTAGTATTTGTAGTAGTATTTGTAGTAGTGTTGTAGTAGTAGGTTGTAGTAGTAGTTTGTAGTAGTATTTGTAGTAGTAGTTGTAGTAGTATTTGTAGTAGTATTTGTAGTAGTATTTGTAGTAGTAGTTGTAGTAGTATTTGTAGTAGTATTTGTGAAGTAGTATTTGTAGTAGTATTTGTAGTAGTATTTGCAGTATGTTGTAGTAGCATTTGTAGCATTGTTGTAGTAGTATTTGTAGTAGTATTAGTTGTAGTAGTATTTGTAGTAGTATTTGTAGTAGTATTGTAGTAGTATTTGTAGTAGTTGTAGTAGTATTTGTAATAGTAGTTGTTGTAGTAGTAGTAGTAGTATTTGTAGTAGTAGTAGTAGTATTTGTAGTAGTAGTTGTAGTAGTTGTAGTAGTAGTAGTAGTTGCTGTAGTAGTTGTAGTAGTATTTGTAGTGTGTTGTAGTAGTAGTTGTAGTAGTAGTTGTAGTGAGTATTTGTAGTAGTGTTGTAGTAGTAGTTGTAGTAGTATTGTAGTAGTAGTAGTATTTGTAGTAGTATTGTAGTGGTAGTAGTAATGTTGTAGTAATGTTGTAGTAGTATGTTGTAGTAGTGTTGTAGTAGTTGTAGTAGTATTTGTAGTAGTAGTTGCAGTAATAGTAGTAGTAGTTGTAGTAGTATTTGTAGTAGTTGTAGTACTATTTGTAGTAGTTGTAGTAGTAGCTGTAGTATTTGTAGTAGTTGTAGTAGTATTTGTAGTAGTAGTAGTAGTTGCAGTAATAGTAGTAGTAGTTGTAGTAGTATTTGTAGTAGTAGTAGTAGTAGTAGTATTTGTAGTAGTAGTAGTTGTAGTAGTGTTGTAGTAGTAGTTGTAGTAGTATTTGTAGTAGTATTTGTAGTAGTAGTTGTAGTAGTTTGTAGTAGTATTTGTAGTAGTATTTGTAGTAGTGCAGTATTTGTAGTAGTATTTGTAGTAGTATTTGTAGTAGTATTTGTAGTAGCATGTAGTAGTATTTGTAGTAGTGTTGTAGTAGTGGTAGTAGTATTTGTAGTAGTTTGTAGTAATATTTGTAGTAGTATTTGTAGTAGTATTTGTAGTAGTAGTTGTAGTAGTAGTTGTAGTAGTATTTGTAGTAGTAGTTGTAGTAGTATTTGTAGTAGTATTTGTAGTAGTAGTTGTAGTAGTAGTTGTAGTAGTATTTGTAGTAGTAGTAGTAGTTGCAGTAATAGTAGTAGTAGTTGTAGTAGTATTTGTAGTAGTAGTAGTAGTAGTTGTAGTAGTATTTGTAGTAGTAGTAGTTGTAGTAGTTGTAGTAGTATTTGTAGTAGTTGTAGTAGTAGTAGTTATTGCTGTAGTATTTGTAGTAGTAGTAGTAGTTGCTGTAGTAGTTGTAGTAGTATTTGTAGTAGTAGTTGTAGTAGTATTTGTAGTAGTATTTGTAGTAGTATTTGTAGTAGTAGTTGTAGTAGTATTTGTAGTAGTATTTGTAGTAGTATTTGTAGTAGTAGTTGTAGTAGTATTTGTAGTAGTATTTGTAGTAGTATTTGTAGTAGTAGTTGTAGTAGTAGTTGTAGTAGTAGTTGTAGTAGTATTTGTAGTAGTATTTGTAGTAGTATTTGTAGTAGTATTTGCAGTATTTGTAGTAGTATTTGTAGTAGTATTTGCAGTAGTATTTGTAGTAGTATTTGTAGTAGTATTTGTAGTAGTATTTGTAGTAGTATTTGTAGTAGTATTTGTAGTAGTATTTGTAGTAGTATTTGTAGTAGTATTTGTAGTAGTATTTGTAGTAGTATTTGTAGTAGTATTTGTAGTAGTATTTGCAGTATTTGTAGTAGTATTTGTAGTAGTATTTGTAGTAGTAGTTGTAGTAGTAGTTGTAGTAGTAGTTGTAGTAGTATTTGTAGTAGTATTTGTAGTAGTATTTGCAGTAGTATTTGTAGTAGTATTTGTAGTAGTATTTGTAGTATTTGCAGTTTTCAGACACAGATGAACTCTGGACTCTGACTCTTATCTTCCTTTTATTTAGTTTTGGAGCAGCTGCAGATTTTCCTCCTCAGACCAGATAAACCCGGTCCAGACCCGGTCCAGACCCGGTCCAGACCCGGTCCAGACCCGGTCCAGACCCGGTCCAGACCCGGTCCAGACCCGGTCCAGACCCGGTCCAGACCCGGTCCAGACCCGGTCCAGACCCGGTCCAGACCCGGTCCAGACCCGGTCCAGACCCGGTCCAGACCCGGTCCAGACCCGGTCCAGACCCGGTCCAGACTCGGTCCAGACCCGGTCCAGACCCAGTCCAGACCCGGTAACAGACCCAGTCCAGACCCGGTCCAGACTCGGTCCAGACTCGGTCCAGACCCGG
This sequence comes from Odontamblyopus rebecca, assembly GCA_030686955.1. Classification (NCBI taxonomy): domain Eukaryota; kingdom Metazoa; phylum Chordata; class Actinopteri; order Gobiiformes; family Gobiidae; genus Odontamblyopus; species Odontamblyopus rebecca. The sequence goes on from CM060673.1 coordinate 2,062,476, forward strand.
TCCAGACCCGGTTCATCTGGTTTTATGTCTGTTCTTGTTTCAGGTCGGAGACAGAGACGACTCCAACCTCTACATCAGCGCCAAACTCAAGGCTGCAGCAGAGGTTAGACCTGGACCTGGTTTAGTCCTGGTTTAGTCCTGGTTTAGACCTGGTTTAGACCTGGTTTAGTCCTGGTTTAGACCTGGTTTAGACCTGGTTTAGTCTTGGTTTAGGTCTGGTTTAGACCTGGTTTAGACCTGGTTTAGTCCTGGTTTAGTCCTGGTTTAGACCTGGTTTAGACCTGGTTTAGTCCTGGTTTAGTCCTGGTTTAGACCTGGTTTAGTCCTGGTTAAAATAAATGAATAAAAACTCTTTTTCAGATTGGGATTAACGCCAAACACATCCGACTCCCCAGCGCCTCCTCTCAGGACGAGGTCAGTACTGCAGCCTGACAGGTGCAGACAGGAGCAGACAGGAGCAGACAGGAGCAGACAGGAGCAGACAGGTGCAGACAGGAGCAGACAGGAGCAGACAGGTGCAGACAGGAGCAGACAGGAGCAGACAGGAGCAGACAGGTGCAGACAGGAGCAGACAGGAGCAGACAGGTGCAGACAGGAGCAGACAGGAGCAGACAGGAGCAGACAGGAGCAGACAGGTGCAGACAGGTGCAGACAGGTGCAGACAGGTGCAGACAGGAGCAGGCAGGAGCAGACAGGAGCAGACAGGAGCAGACAGGAGCAGACAGGAGCAGACAGGAGCAGACAGGAGCAGACAGGTGCAGACAGGAGCAGACAGGAGCAGACAGGTGCAGACAGGAGCAGACAGGTGCGGACAGGTGAACCCATCACCTGTTTGAGGAGAAGAAAGATTTAAACACTTCCTTGCCTCCTCACTTATCTCCTTGCCTCATTGCCTCCTCCCACCTTGTCTCCTTACCTCCTTGCATCCTCCCTCCTTGCCTCCTTGTCTCCTCCCTCCTTGTCTCCTTGCCCCCTCAGGTCCTCAGGGCCGTCCTGGGTCTAAACGAGGACCCTGAGGTCCACGGTGTCATCGTGCAGCTTCCCCTGGACTCAGACCGACCCATGGACCAGGACCTGATCACCAACGCCGTGTCGCCCCTGAAGGATGTGGACGGGTCAGTCCTGGTCTAGACCTGGTCTAGTCCTGGTCTAGTCCTGGTTTAGTCCTGGTTTAGTCCTGGTCTAGTCCTGGTCTAGTCCTGGTTTAGTCCTGGTTTAGTCCTGGTCTAGTCCTGGTTTAGTCCTGGTTTAGTCCTGGTCTAGTCCTGGTCTAGTCCTGGTTTAGTCCTGGTTTAGTCCTGGTTTAGTCCTGGTCTAGTCCTGGTTTAGTCCTGGTTTAGTCCTGGTTTAATCCCGGTCCTGTTTCAGACTGTCCTGTGTGAACGCCGGGCGACTTTCTCGGGGGGAGCTCAGAGACTGTTTCCTGCCCTGTACCCCACAGGGCTGCATGGAGCTCATCGCCCAGACAGGTACGGCACCTGCACCTGTCACACCTGCACCTGCCACACCTGCACCTGCCACACCTGCCACACACCTGCACCTGTCACACCTGCCACACACCTGCACCTGTCACACCTGCACCTGTCACACACCTGCACCTGCCACACACCTGCACCTGTCACACCTGCACCTGCCACACACCTGCACCTGTCACACCTGCACCTGTCACACACCTGCACCTGTCACACCTGCACCTGTCACACACCTGCACCTGCCACACACCTGCACCTGTCACACCTGCACCTGCCACACACCTGCACCTGTCACACCTGCACCTGCCACACACCTGCACCTGTCACACCTGCACCTGCCACACACCTGCACCTGTCACACCTGCACCTGCCACACACTTGCACCTGTCACACTCTCCACAGTCTAAAACCTCAGGTCCTGTGTATATCCTCATATAAACCCTGTGTATATCCTCTATTTCCTGTGTATAAATGTTCAGGCTCAATCTGCCGCAGGTCAAAGTTCAGAACCCAAATCAAATATTGACACCGCAGATTTAAAACAGGACAAAGTTCAGAGAGCAGCAAATAAACTCCTGAAACTTTCAGACGTCCTCGAGCAGGAAAATCACTGATGATGTTTGTGATGATGAAAAGTCAATTGTGATCGATGTGGAAAAGTCTACTGTAAACTTCTACTGTAAACTTCTACTGTAAACTTCTACTGTAAACTTCTGCTGTAAACGTCTGCTGTAAACTTCTACTGTAAACATTTACTTTAAACTTCTACTGTAAACTTCTGTAAACTTCTGCTGTAAACTTCTACTGTAAATTTCTGCTGTAAACTTCTGCTGTAAACTTCTACTGTAAACTTCTACTGTAAACTTCTACTGTAAACTTCTGCTGTAAACTTCTGCTGTAAACTTCTACTGTAAACATTTACTTTAAACTTCTACTGTAAACTTCTACTGTAAACATTTACTTTAAACTTCTACTGTAAACTTCTACTGTAAACTTCTACTGTAAACTTCTACTGTAAACTTCTACTGTAAACTTCTGCTGTAAACTTCTGCTGTAATCTTCTTCTGTAAACATTTACTTTAAACTTCTACTGTAAACTTCTGCTGTAAACTTCTGCTGTAAACTTCTACTGTAAACTTCTGCTGTAAACTTCTGCTGTAAACTTCTACTGTAAACATTTACTTTAAACTTCTACTGTAAACTTCTGCTGTAAACTTCTGCTGTAAACTTCTACTGTAAACATTTACTTTAAACTTCTACTGTAAACTTCTGTAAACTTCTGCTGTAAACTTCTACTGTAAATTTCTGCTGTAAACTTCTGCGGTAAACTTCTACTGTAAACTTCTGCTGTAAACTTCTGCTGTAAACTTCTACTGTAAACATTTACTTTAAACTTCTACTGTAAACTTCTACTGTAAACTTCTGCTGTAAACTTCTGCTGTAAACTTCTACTGTAAACATTTACTTTAAACTTCTACTGTAAACTTCTGTAAACTTCTGCTGTAAACTTCTACTGTAAATTTCTGCTGTAAACTTCTGCTGTAAACTTCTACTGTAAACTTCTGCTGTAAACTTCTACTGTAAACTTCTGCTGTAAACTTCTGCTGTAAACTTCTACTGTAAACATTTACTTTAAACTTCTACTGTAAACTTCTGTAAACTTCTGCTGTAAACTTCTACTGTAAATTTCTGCTGTAAACTTCTGCTGTAAACTTCTACTGTAAACTTCTGCTGTAAACTTCTGCTGTAAACTTCTACTGTAAACTTCTACTGTAAACGTCTGCTGTAAACTTCTACTGTAAACGTCTGCTGTAAACTTCTACTGTAAACTTCTACTGTAAACGTCTGCTGTAAACTTCTACTGTAAACGTCTGCTGTAAACTTCTGCTGTAAACTTCTACTGTAAACGTCTGCTGTAAACTTCTGCTGTAAACTTCTGCTGTAAACTTCTACTGTAAACGTCTGCTGTAAACTTCTACTGTAAACGTCTGCTGTAAACTTCTGCTGTAAACTTCTACTGTAAATTTCTGCTGTAAACTTCTGCTGTAAACTTCTACTGTAAACTTCTGCTGTAAACTTCTGCTGTAAACTTCTACTGTAAACTTCTGCTGTAAACTTCTGCTGTAAACTTCTGCTGTAAACGTCTACTATAAACTTCTACTGTAAACTTCTGCTGTAAACTTCTACTATGAACTTCTACTGTAAACGTCTGCTGTAAACTTCTGCTGTAAACTTCTGCTGTAAACTTCTGCTGTAAACGTCTACTATAAACTTCTACTGTAAACTTCTGCTGTAAACTTCTACTATGAACTTCTACTGTAAACGTCTGCTGTAAACTTCTGCTGTAAACTTCTACTGTAAATTTCTGCTGTAAACTTCTGCTGTAAACTTCTACTGTAAACTTCTGCTGTAAACGTCTGCTGTAAACTTCTACTGTAAATGTCTACTATAAACTTCTACTGTAAATGTCTACTATAAACTTCTACTGTAAACGTCTGCTATAAACTTCTACTGTAAACGTCTGCTGTAAACTTCTGCTGTAAACTTCTACTGTAAATTTCTGCTGTAAACTTCTGCTGTAAACTTCTACTGTAAACTTCTGCTGTAAACGTCTACTATAAACTTCTACTGTAAACGTCTGCTATAAACTTCTGCTGTAAACTTCTGCTGAAAACTTCTACTGTAAACTTCTGCTGTAAACTTCTACTGTAAACGTCTACTATAAACTTCTACTGTAAACGTATGCTGTAAACTTCTACTGTAAACGTCTGCTGTAAACTTCTGCTGTAAACTTCTACTGTAAATTTCTGCTGTAAACTTCTACTGTAAACTTCTGCTGTAAACTTCTACTGTAAACTTCTACTGTAAACTTCTACTGTAAACTTCTGCTGTAAACTTCTACTGTAAACTTCTACTGTAAACTTCTACAAACTCTGCAGAGGATCTTTAGCTCCATTCTTAGTCCGGGATTTTGAAGAAGCTTCACAGGTCATTTTCCAACATCACTGAGATGAGGCTTTATTAAATGAATCCCTAAAAGCAAAAAGGAGAAACTAAATGTAGAAACTGGAGGCCGGTCACGGTTAAACGATGATGCTAAAATATTTGCATCTTTGCCACGAGGCTTAAGTCGGACCAGAGGGACGTGAAGATGAAAAACACTCAGGTTTATCACAGGAAGTGTCATAATAAGTGTCCCTGACCCTGTGCACTTCCTGTGGGCGTGTCTCTGACCCTGTGCACTTCCTGTAGGCGTGTCCCTGACCCTGTGCACTTCCTGTGGGCGTGTCTCTGACCCTGTGCACTTCCTGTGGGCGTGTCTCTGACCCTGTGCACTTCCTGTGGGCGTGTCCCTGACCCTGTGCACTTCCTGTGGGCGTGTCTCTGACCCTGTGCACTTCCTGTGGGCGTGTCTCTGACCCTGTGCACTTCCTGTGGGCGTGTCTCTGACCCTGTGCACTTCCTGTGTGCGTGTCTCTGACCCTGTGCACTTCCTGTAGGCGTGTCCGTGGCGGGGAAACAGGCTGTCGTGATTGGTCGCAGTAAAATCGTGGGCGCTCCGATGCACGACCTGCTCCTGTGGAACCACGCCACTGTCACCGTCTGCCACTCCAAGACCAGAGACCTGCCAGAACAGGTCTGAACCAGGACTGAACCAGGACTGAACCAGGACTGAACCAGGACTAAACCAAGACTGAACCAGGTCTAAACTGGGTCTCTCTCTCGTAGGTGGGCCGGGCGGAGATTCTCGTGGTCGGGATGGGGAGGGCGGAGATGGTTCGAGGAGAATGGATCAAAGAAGGAGCCGTCGTCATCGACTGTGGAATAAACCATGTCCCAGGTACCACCAGACCAGGTTTAGTCCTGGTTTAGTCCTGGTTTAATCCTGGTTTAATCCTGGTTTAGTCCTGGTTTAGTCCTGGTTCAGTCCTGGTTCAGTCCTGGTTCAGTCCTGGTTTAGTCCTGGTTTAGTCCTGGTTCAGTCCTGGTTCAGTCCTGGTTTAGTCCTGGTTCAGTCCTGGTTCAGTCCTGGTTTAGTCCTGGTTCAGTCCTGGTTTAGTCCTGGTTTAGTCCTGGTTTAGTCCTGGTTCAGTCCTGGTTCAGTCCTGGTTTAGTCCTGGTTTAGTCCTGGTTCAGTCCTGGTTTAGTCCTGGTTTAGTCCTGGTTTAGTCCTGGTTTAGTCCTGGTTTAGTCCTGGTTTAGTCCTGGTTCAGTCCTGGTTCAGTCCTGGTTCAGTCCTGGTTTAGTCCTGGTTCAGTCCTGGTTTAGTCCTGGTTTAGTCCTGGTTCAGTCCTGGTTTAGTCCTGGTTTAGTCCTGGTTCAGTCCTGGTTTAGTCCTGGTTTAGTCCTGGTTCAGTCCTGGTTTAGTCCTGGTTCAGTCCTGGTTCAGTCCTGGTTCAGTCCTGGTTTAGTCCTGGTTTAGTCCTGGTTCAGTCCTGGTTTAGTCCTGGTTTGTTTCAGATGCCTCGAGGTCCGGGGGGAAGCGAGTTGTCGGTGACGTCCATTACGCTTCGGCCAATCAGAGAGCAGGATTCCTCACACCTGTGCCTGGGGGGGTGGGGCCTATGACCGTCGCCATGCTGATGCAGGTGAGTCCAGACCCGATCCAGACCCAGTCCAGACCCGGTCCAGACCCGGTCTCAGTCGGATTCTGATCAGATTCTTGTTTGTTTGTCGTAGAACACTGTGATCAGCGCCCAGAGGTTTCTCCAAACCTAGACTTAAACTGGTCCAGAACTCGACCAGGACCAAACCAGGACCAAACCAGGACTGAACCAGGACCAAACCAGGACCAAACCAGGACTGAACCAGGACCAAACCAGGACCAAACCAGGACTGAACCAGAACCAAACCAGGACCAAACCAGGACCAAACCAGGATTGAACCAGGCCTAAACCAGGCCTAAACCAGGACTGAACCAGGAAGGGCCAAGAGAGGAGCCATTAGCACCAAGTCCAACACAACGTGGTGAGACGAGACCAGAGTCCGGACCAAAGACGGGACCCAGGCCAGGACCAGAGTCCGGACCAAAGACGGACCCAGGCCAGGACCAGAGTCCGGACCAAAGACGGGACCCAGGCCAGGACCAGAGTCCGGACCAAAGACGGACCCAGGCCAGGACCAGAGTCCGGACCAAAGACGGGACCCAGGCCAGGACCAGAGTCCGGACCAAAGACGGGACCCAGGCCAGGACCAGAGTCCGGACGATCAAATAAAGAGTCATTTTAATTTAATTTAACAGAGATTTAAATGTTTTTAAAATGATTTTGAATAAAATAAAGATTTTCAGATTAAAGCATCCAACAGCTTCTGTGTGTGTGTGTTACAGGTGTGTGTGTGTTACAGGTGTGTGTGTGTGTGTGTTACAGGTGTGTGTGTGTTACAGGTGTGTGTGTGTGTTACAGGTGTGTGTGTTACAGGTGTGTGTGTGTGTTACAGGTGTGTGTGTGTTACAGGTGTGTGTGTGTTACAGGTGTGTGTGTGTTACAGGTGTGTGTGTTACAGGTGTGTGTTACAGGTGTGTGTGTGTTACAGGTGTGTGTGTTACAGGTGTGTGTGTGTGTGTGTTACAGGTGTGTGTGTGTGTTACAGGTGTGTGTGTGTTACAGGTGTGTGTGTGTTACAGGTGTGTGTGTGTGTGTTACAGGTGTGTGTGTGTGTGTGTTATAGGTGTGTGTGTTACAGGTGTGTGTCTTACAGGTGTGTGTGTCTTACAGGTGTGTGTGTGTTACAGGTGTGTGTGTTATAGGTGTGTGTGTGTTACAGGTGTGTGTGTGTTACAGGTGTGTGTGTGTTACAGGTGTGTGTGTGTTACAGGTGTGTGTGTGTTACAGGTGTGTGTGTGTGTGTTACAGGTGTGTGTGTGTTACAGGTGTGTGTGTGTTACAGGTGTGTGTGTGTGTTACAGGTGTGTGTGTGTTACAGGTGTGTGTGTGTTACAGGTGTGTGTGTTACAGGTGTGTGTGTGTGTTACAGGTGTGTGTGTGTTACAGGTGTGTGTGTGTGTTACAGGTGTGTGTGTGTGTTACAGGTGTGTGTGTGTTACAGGTGTGTGTGTGTTACAGGTGTGTGTGTTACAGGTGTGTGTGTGTGTTACAGGTGTGTGTGTGTGTTACAGGTGTGTGTGTTACAGGTGTGTGTGTGTGTTACAGGTGTGTGTGTTACAGGTGTGTGTGTGTTACAGGTGTGTGTGTGTTACAGGTGTGTGTGTGTGTTACAGGTGTGTGTGTGTTACAGGTGTGTGTGTGTGTTACAGGTGTGTGTGTGTGTTACAGGTGTGTGTGTGTTACAGGTGTGTGTGTGTGTTACAGGTGTGTGTGTGTTACAGGTGTGTGTCTTACAGGTGTGTGTGTCTTACAGGTGTGTGTGTGTTACAGGTGTGTGTGTGTTACAGGTGTGTGTGTGTGTTACAGGTGTGTGTGTGTTACAGGTGTGTGTGTGTTACAGGTGTGTGTTACAGGTCTGTGTGTGTGTGTGTTACAGGTGTGTGTGTCTTACAGGTGTGTGTGTGTTACAGGTGTGTGTGTTACAGGTGTGTGTGTGTTACAGGTGTGTGTGTGTGTTACAGGTGTGTGTGTGTTACAGGTGTGTGTGTTATAGGTGTGTGTGTGTTACAGGTGTGTGTGTGTTACAGGTGTGTGTGTGTTACAGGTGTGTGTGTGTGTGTGTTACAGGTGTGTGTGTGTTACAGGTGTGTGTGTGTGTGTTACAGGTGTGTGTGTGTGTTACAGGTGTGTGTGTGTGTTACAGGTGTGTGTGTGTTACAGGTGTGTGTGTTACAGGTGTGTGTGTGTTACAGGTGTGTGTGTGTGTTACAGGTGTGTGTGTGTGTTACAGGTGTGTGTGTGTGTGTTACAGGTGTGTGTGTTACAGGTGTGTGTGTGTGTTACAGGTGTGTGTGTGTGTTACAGGTGTGTGTGTGTTACAGGTGTGTGTGTGTGTTACAGGTGTGTGTGTGTTACAGGTGTGTGTGTGTTACAGGTGTGTGTGTTACAGGTGTGTGTGTGTGTTACAGGTGTGTGTGTGTTACAGGTGTGTGTTACAGGTGTGTGTGTTACAGGTGTGTGTGTGACAGGTGTGAGTGTGTGTGTGTTACAGGTGTGTGTGTGTGTTACAGGTGTGTGTTACAGGTGTGTGTGTGTGTTACAGGTGTGTGTGTGTTACAGGTGTGTGTGTGTTACAGGTGTGTGTGTTACAGGTGTGTGTGTGTTACAGGTGTGTGTGTGTGTGTTACAGGTGTGTGTGTGTTACAGGTGTGTGTGTGTGTGTGTGTTACAGGTGTGTGTGTGTTACAGGTGTGTGTGTGTGTGTGTTACAGGTGTGTGTGTTACAGGTGTGTGTGTTACAGGTGTGTGTGTGTGTTACAGGTGTGTGTGTGTTACAGGTGTGTGTGTTACAGGTGTGTGTGTGTGTTACAGGTGTGTGTGTGTGTTACAGGTGTGTGTGTGTGTTACAGGTGTGTGTGTGTGTGTTACAGGTGTGTGTGTGTGTTACAGGTGTGTGTGTGTTACAGGTGTGTGTGTGTTACAGGTGTGTGTGTGTTACAGGTGTGTGTGTGTTACAGGTGTGTGTTACAGGTGTGTGTGTGTTTCTGGTGTGTGTGTTTCATGTGTGTGTGTGTGTGTGTTACAGGTGTGTGTGTGTGTGTTACAGGTGTGTGTGTGTGTTACAGGTGTGTGTGTGTGTGTTACAGGTGTGTGTGTGTGTGTTACAGGTGTGTGTGTGTTACAGGTGTGTGTGTGTTACAGGTGTGTGTGTGTTACAGGTGTGTGTGTGTGTTACAGGTGTGTGTGTGTGTGTTACAGGTGTGTGTGTGTTACAGGTGTGTGTGTGTTACAGGTGTGTGTGTGTTACAGGTGTGTGTGTGTGTTACAGGTGTGTGTGTTACAGGTGTGTGTGTGTTACAGGTGTGTGTGTGTTACAGGTGTGTGTGTGTTACAGGTGTGTGTGTGTGTGTGTTACAGGTGTGTGTGTGTTACAGGTGTGTGTGTGTGTGTTACAGGTGTGTGTGTGTTACAGGTGTGTGTGTGTTACAGGTGTGTGTGTGTTACAGGTGTGTGTGTGTTACAGGTGTGTGTGTGTGTGTTACAGGTGTGTGTGTGTTACAGGTGTGTGTGTGTTACAGGTGTGTGTGTTACAGGTGTGTGTGTGTGTTACAGGTGTGTGTGTTACAGGTGTGTGTGTGTGTGTTATAGGTGTGTGTGTGTTATAGGTGTGTGTGTGTTATAGGTGTGTGTGTGTGTGTTATAGGTGTGTGTGTGTGTTATAGGTGTGTGTGTGTGTTTGTGTGTGTGTCTTATAGGTGTGTGTGTGTTATAGGTGTGTGTCTTACAGGTGTGTGTGTGTTACAGGTGTGTGTGTGTTACAGGTGTGTGTGTGTTACAGGTGTGTGTGTGTTACAGGTGTGTGTGTGTGTTACAGGTGTGTGTGTGTTACAGGTGTGTGTGTGTTACAGGTGTGTGTGTGTTACAGGTGTGTGTGTGTGTTACAGGTGTGTGTGTTACAGGTGTGTGTGTGTTACAGGTGTGTGTGTGTGTTACAGGTGTGTGTGTGTGTTACAGGTGTGTGTGTGTTACAGGTGTGTGTGTGTGTTACAGGTGTGTGTGTGTTACAGGTGTGTGTGTGTTACAGGTGTGTGTGTGTTACAGGTGTGTGTGTGTGTTACAGGTGTGTGTGTGTTACAGGTGTGTGTGTGTTACAGGTGTGTGTGTTACAGGTGTGTGTGTTACAGGTGTGTGTGTGTTACAGGTGTGTGTGTGTTACAGGTGTGTGTGTGTGTGTGTGTTACAGGTGTGTGTGTGTTACAGGTGTGTGTGTTACAGGTGTGTGTGTTACAGGTGTGTGTGTGTTACAGGTGTGTGTGTTACAGGTGTGTGTGTGTGTTACAGGTGTGTGTGTGTTACAGGTGTGTGTGTGTGTGTGTGTTACAGGTGTGTGTGTGTTACAGGTGTGTGTGTGTTACAGGTGTGTGTGTGTGTTACAGGTGTGTGTGTGTGTTACAGGTGTGTGTGTGTGTGTTACAGGTGTGTGTGTGTGTGTGTGTTACAGGTGTGTGTGTTACAGGTGTGTGTGTGTGTGTTACAGGTGTGTGTGTGTTACAGGTGTGTGTGTGTTACAGGTGTGTGTGTGTTACAGGTGTGTGTGTGTGTTACAGGTGTGTGTGTGTGTTACAGGTGTGTGTGTGTTACAGGTGTGTGTGTGTTACAGGTGTGTGTGTGTTACAGGTGTGTGTGTGTGTTACAGGTGTGTGTGTTACAGGTGTGTGTGTTACAGGTGTGTGTGTTACAGGTGTGTGTGTGTGTTACAGGTGTGTGTGTGTTACAGGTGTGTGTGTGTTACAGGTGTGTGTGTGTTACAGGTGTGTGTGTGTTACAGGTGTGTGTGTGTTACAGGTGTGTGTGTGTGTTACAGGTGTGTGTGTGTGTTACAGGTGTGTGTGTGTTACAGGTGTGTGTGTGTGTGTGTGTGTTACAGGTGTTTGTGTGTGTGTGTTACAGGTGTGTGTGTGTTACAGGTGTGTGTGTGTTACAGGTGTGTGTGTGTTACAGGTGTGTGTGTGTTACAGGTGTGTGTGTGTGTGTTACAGGTGTGTGTGTGTTACAGGTGTGTGTGTGTTACAGGTGTGTGTGTGTGTTACAGGTGTGTGTGTTACAGGTGTGTGTGTGTGTGTGTGTTACAGGTGTGTGTGTGTTACAGGTGTGTGTGTGTGTGTGTTACAGGTGTGTGTGTGTTACAGGTGTGTGTGTGTGTGTGTGTGTGTGTGTGTTACAGGTGTGTGTGTGTGTTACAGGTGTGTGTTACAGGTGTGTGTGTGTGTTACAGGTGTGTGTGTGTTACAGGTGTGTGTGTGTTACAGGTGTGTGTGTGTGTTACAGGTGTGTGTGTGTTACAGGTGTGTGTGTGTGTGTTACAGGTGTGTGTTACAGGTGTGTGTGTGTGTTACAGGTGTGTGTGTGTGTTACAGGTGTGTGTGTGTTACAGGTGTGTGTGTGTGTGTTACAGGTGTGTGTGTGTTACAGGTGTGTGTGTGTTACAGGTGTGTGTGTGTGTGTTACAGGTGTGTGTGTGTTACAGGTGTGTGTGTGTTACAGGTGTGTGTGTGTGTTACAGGTGTGTGTGTTACAGGTGTGTGTGTGTTACAGGTGTGTGTGTGTTACAGGTGTGTGTGTGTTACAGGTGTGTGTGTGTGTGTGTTACAGGTGTGTGTGTGTTACAGGTGTGTGTGTTACAGGTGTGTGTGTGTTACAGGTGTGTGTGTGTGTGTTACAGGTGTGTGTGTGTTACAGGTGTGTGTGTTACAGGTGTGTGTGTGTTACAGGTGTGTGTGTGTGTGTTACAGGTGTGTGTGTGTTACAGGTGTGTGTGTGTGTTACAGGTGTGTGTGTGTGTTACAGGTGTGTGTGTGTTACAGGTGTGTGTGTCTTACAGGTGTGTGTGTGTTACAGGTGTGTGTGTTACAGGTGTGTGTGTGTTACAGGTGTGTGTGTGTGTTACAGGTGTGTGTGTGTTACAGGTGTGTGTGTGTGTGTGTTACAGGTGTGTGTGTGTGTTACAGGTGTGTGTGTGTTACAGGTGTGTGTGTGTTACAGGTGTGTGTGTGTGTTACAGGTGTGTGTGTGTTACAGGTGTGTGTGTGTGTGTTACAGGTGTGTGTGTGTTACAGGTGTGTGTGTGTTACAGGTGTGTGTGTGTGTTACAGGTGTGTGTGTGTTACAGGTGTGTGTGTTACAGGTGTGTGTCTTACAGGTGTGTGTGTGTTACAGGTGTGTGTGTGTTACAGGTGTGTGTCTTACAGGTGTGTGTGTGTTACAGGTGTGTGTGTGTTACAGGTGTGTGTCTTACAGGTGTGTGTGTGTTACAGGTGTGTGTGTGTTACAGGTGTGTGTGTGTTACAGGTGTGTGTGTGTTACAGGTGTGTGTGTTACAGGTGTGTGTGTGTTACAGGTGTGTGTGTTACAGGTGTGTGTGTTACAGGTGTGTGTGTGTTACAGGTGTGTGTGTGTGTTACAGGTGTGTGTGTGTTACAGGTGTGTGTGTGTGTTACAGGTGTGTGTGTGTGTGTTACAGGTGTGTGTGTGTTACAGGTGTGTGTGTGTGTTACAGGTGTGTGTGTTACAGGTGTGTGTGTGTTACAGGTGTGTGTGTTACAGGTGTGTGTTACAGGTGTGTGTGTGTTACAGGTGTGTGTGTGTGTTACAGGTGTGTGTGTGTGTTACAGGTGTGTGTGTGTTACAGGTGTGTGTGTGTTACAGGTCTGTGTGTGTGTTACAGGTGTGTGTGTGTGTTACAGGTGTGTGTGTGTGTGTTACAGGTGTGTGTGTGTTACAGGTGTGTGTTACAGGTCTGTGTGTGTGTTACAGGTGTGTGTGTGTTACAGGTGTGTGTGTTACAGGTGTGTGTGTGTGTGTTACAGGTGTGTGTGTGTTACAGGTATGTGTGTGTTACAGGTGTGTGTGTTACAGGTGTGTGTGTGTTACAGGTGTGTGTGTGTTACAGGTGTGTGTGTTACAGGTGTGTGTGTGTGTTACAGGTCTGTGTGTGTGTTACAGGTGTGTGTGTGTGTTACAGGTCTGTGTGTGTTACAGGTGTGTGTGTGTGTGTGTGTGTGTTACAGGTGTGTGTTACAGGTGTGTGTGTGTGTGTTACAGGTGTGTGTTACAGGTGTGTGTGTGTGTGTTACAGGTGTGTGTTACAGGTGTGTGTGTGTTACAGGTGTGTGTGTGTTACAGGTGTGTGTGTTACAGGTGTGTGTGTGTGTGTGTGTGTTACAGGTGTGTGTGTGTTACAGGTGTGTGTGTGTTACAGGTGTGTGTTACAGGTGTGTGTGTGTTACAGGTGTGTGTGTGTGTTACAGGTGTGTGTTACAGGTGTGTGTGTGTGTTACAGGTGTGTGTGTGTGTTACAGGTGTGTGTGTGTGTTACAGGTGTGTGTGTGTTACAGGTGTGTGTGTGTTACAGGTGTGTGTGTGTGTGTGTTACAGGTGTGTGTGTGTTACAGGTGTGTGTGTGTGTGTTACAGGTGTGTGTGTGTTACAGGTGTGTGTGTGTTACAGGTGTGTGTGTTACAGGTGTGTGTGTGTTACAGGTGTGTGTGTGTGTTACAGGTGTGTGTGTGTTACAGGTGTGTGTGTGTTACAGGTGTGTGTTACAGGTGTGTGTGTGTGTTACAGGTCTGTGTGTGTGTGTCATTTTTAAGCAGATTTTCTGTGTTTTACTCAAACAAATGTCAGTTTCTGCCTCTTCGGTGATGCAGGATCAGACTGTCAGAAACAGACTCCAGGTGTTGGAGAAGTTTTCAGTTTGTCCAAGAAAAGGTGGAAGTAAAAGTCTGGAGACCGACTGGACGACTGAAGACAAAATTTATTTACATCAAGAATACGAACCCGAGGACTGAACAGAGTCTGACTCTAAAGAGAACAGAGTCTGACTCTAAAGAGAACAGAGTCTGACTCTAAAGAGAACAGAGTCTGACTCTAAAGAGAACAGAGTCTGACTCTAAAGAGAACAGAGTCTGACTCTAAAGAGAACAGAGTCTGACTCTAAAGAGAACAGAGTCTGACTCTAAAGAGAACAGAGTCTGACTCTAAAGAGAACAGAGTTTTATCTGTGAGTTTTCAGGGCTCTGGACTCTGTGGAGAGACTGAAGCTCAGGAGGCTCCAGTGAGACACAAATGTGCCGCAGTTTAGATCCTGGGGCTTAAATTCTCTCTGGACATTTCTTGTATAAAACTGGGACTAATCTGTGGTTTTGTGTAAATCTGGGGTCCAGGGGACTCGGGGACTCGGGGACTCGGGGACTCGGGGACTCGGGGACTCGGGCCGGGATCATTCAGAAGTTTCCGATACGATACAGACCTCGATACCGTGAGCATTTGATTCGATACGATATATTTCAAACAGGAAGTGCTCCAGGAGGCTCTTCCGGCTCCTCTGGACCTGCTGCTGTGGCCTCGGCGCTTTGGTCTGAGGTGTTCGTATGAACCCACGACACAGGACCTGACCGGAATTTATTTATTTGTTGCTATTTTGTGTGTTAGAAAAACCCTCCTCATAACACAGAGTCTGACTCCAGATTCAGATTCACGAGCCTCATGTGAGCTGAACTCTGATGTCCCACTAAAAACCACTTTTATCCGGTCTGTGGCCTGAACAAACAACAGAACTGTGGCAAAATCCTTTAGTCAAATATCCCAAAAACACAACGATATCCACACTGTATCGTCACATTAAACAGTACGATATATCGAGGTGTCAGGTCGCACTCCTCTGTCACGTCTGTGTTCTGTGTTTGGCTGATTTCATTTCTGTCCCAGGGAGAATTCTCTCCTCACAAAACCAGAAAAACAGAAAAACAGCCTGTTTCTCGCTCCTCTCAGACCGATTCTTTTCCCCGGCTCAGGTCTGAACCTCGCTGTCCTCAGGAACGTCCCGAGGTTCTAACGCAGAGTCAGACCTCGGGGGCTGAGGTTTGTGAAAACTGCAGAGGATTTTCAGACAAATGAAACTGGACGTGGCTGTGGTGAGTTCTGTGTTCAAACCAACAAAAGAAATATTCAACTTTCTTGGGCCTCCGTATTTTCTTGACTGTTGCAACAAAACAAATTTACAACGGACGTCGGGATTTATCCAGAACACGGCATAAACTCCGCCCCTCCACAGTTAGCCCCGCCCCTCTGTAGGTTTGAGGTGCAGCAGCATCCGACCTGAAGCTGTGATGAGTGTTTACTGTAAGAACGTTTGTCCAGTGACAGCAGAATGTTCCTTAATGTCCCTTTAATGTTCTTTAAATCAGGGGTCTCCAACCTGGAGCTCAGGAGAAACCAGCAGCTCTTCACTTCCTCCAAGAAGCTCAACAAATGTCTGAATTACACAAGTCCTGAAAAACTCAAATTAGATGAATTAAATCATGATTGTAACTCCATCAGTTTGGTGTCTGACTCTGTGCTCAGGAAGAAAGAATAGTTTATGTTTTATGAACTGTTCTTCAGAGTCTTGTCGCGGCTCTGACTTCGATCACTAAAATGAGACCATCTGGAGTTTTCCTTTTGTAAAAGTCGCTGATCCGAGAAAAAACAATTTTAAATAAACTGATAAATAAGAGACAGACTCCGCCCTCCAGAGACAGACTCCGCCCTCCAGAGACAGACTCCGCCCTCCAGAGACAGACTCCGCCCTCCGGGGGTCGGCTCCGCCCTCCGGGGGTCGGCTCCGCCCTCCGGGGGTCGGCTCCGCCCTCCGGGGGGGCGCTCACACGGCGCCCTCCACGGCGCTCTCCTGCGACGCCTCAGAGTCCAGCGAATAAGAGCTGCCATTGGAGGCCCCGCCCCCTGAGTCCATGTGGGCGGGGTCTGGGTGGGCGGGGCCGGTGCAGCGGCCGTAGCGCGGGTGGAGGCGGGGCTTCCCCGTGTGCACGTACATGTGCTCCTGCAGCGCGCTCTTGTGGGGGAAGCGCAGACTGCACACGGCGCAGGCGATTTTCCTCTTCCTCATGGAGGGGGCGGGGCTTAGCCGCTCCTCGCCGTCTGTGGGAGGAGCCAACAGGAAACGGCCAATCACGCGCTTGGATACAATAAATACAACACTAAATACAAACAGGGGTTTGGACCCCGTAGTCCGGTTACGATCCCGGTCTGGGTCTTACCGGGCGCGTGGCAGAGCCCCTCCCCCTCTCGGCTGCGGCGGAGCTGAGCTGCGAGCTGATTGGCTAAGGCCTGGCTCTGGCGCAGCGCCTCCTGCAGGCAGCCCGGGTCCAGCTCGTCGTCCGGCTCCTCTTTGATCCGGGGCGACGGTTCGACTCCGGACGCCACGGAGCAGAGGGGCCGCTCCTCCTCTGTGAGGGCCAGGGGCCCCGCGCCCTGAGACTGAGGCCGCGCCCTGGAGACGGAGGCGGCACAAACCTGCGGAGACAGGGACGGTTACCACGGCAACAGACCGAATACAGAGTCTGACCCCGCCTCCCTGGCCCCGCCCCCTCCCATATCCCCGCCCCCTTCCCCTGGCCCCTCCCCCGGCCCCGCCCTCACCTCCTTGGCGCCGCTGATCTGGGAGGAGATCTGGATGCCGTACAGGTTGGACTGCCTCAGGTCTTCGTGGGTGGGGGGGTGTGGGTGCGGTTTGGGGCGGGCGGGGTCGTTGTGGGCGGGGTCGGCGGGCTCGTTGGGGTCGGCGGGGTCGGCGGGCTCGTGCGGGCGGCGGGCGCACAGCTGGTACGCGTGCAGGAAGCGGATCCCGTCCTGGAGCCGGGCCTGGTCCACGGGCTGTTTGGGGCTCATCCCCGTGTACATGACGTGAAGCAGGTACGAAAACACGTCCGGCTGAATGTCCGAGGGCTGGATCTTTATGCACTCGCTGAGGACAGACCGGACCGGGGTTAGACCGGGACCGGGACCGGGGTTAGACCGGGACCGGGGTTAGACCGGGACCGGGACCGGGGTTAGACCGGGACCGGGGTTAGACCGGGACCGGGACCGGGGTTAGACCGGGACCGGGACCGGGGTTAGACCGGGACCGGGGTTAGACCGGGACCGGGACCGGGGTTAGACCGGGACCGGGGTTAGACCGGGACCGAGATTAGACCGGAACCGGGACAAGGGTTAGACCCAGAACAGGACCGAGACCGGGTTAGTCCTGGTTTAGCCCTGGTCTAGTACCTGGTTTAGTCCTGGTTTAGTCCTGGTTTAGTTCTGGTCTAGTACCTGGTTTAGTCCTGGTTTAGTCCTGGTTTAGTCCTGGTTCAGTCCTGGTTTAGTCCTGGTTTAGTCCTGGTTCAGTCCTGGTTTAGTCCTGGTTTAGTCCTGGTTTAGCCCTGGTTTAGTCCTGGTCTAGTACCTGGTTTAGTCCTGGTTTAGTCCTGGTCTAGTCCTGGTCTAGTACCTGGTTTAGTCCTGGTTTAGTCCTGGTTTAGTCCTGGTTTAGTCCTGGTCTAGTACCTGGTTTAGTCCTGGTTTAGTCCTGGTTTAGTCCTGGTTTAGTCCTGGTCTAGTCCTGGTTTAGTCCTGGTTTAGTCCTGGTTTAGTCCTGGTTTAGTCCTGGTTTAGTCCTGGTTTAGTCCTGGTTTAGTCCTGGTCTAGTCCTGGTCTAGTCCTGGTTTAGTCCTGGTTTAGTCCTGGTTTAGTCCTGGTTTAGTCCTGGTCTAGTCCTGGTCTAGTACCTGGTTTAGTCCTGGTTTAGTCCTGGTTTAGTCCTGGTTTAGTCCTGGTCTAGTACCTGGTTTAGTCCTGGTTTAGTCCTGGTTTAGTCCTGGTTTAGTCCTGGTTTAGTCCTGGTTTAGTCCTGGTTTAGTCCTGGTCTAGTCCTGGTTTAGTCCTGGTTTAGTCCTGGTTTAGTCCTGGTTTAGTCCTGGTTTAGTCCTGGTCTAGTCCTGGTCTAGTCCTGGTTTAGTCCTGGTTTAGTCCTGGTCTAGTCCTGGTTTAGTCCTGGTTTAGTCCTGGTTTAGTCCTGGTCTAGTCCTGGTTTAGTCCTGGTTTAGTCCTGGTTTAGTCCTGGTCTAGTCCTGGTTTAGTCCTGGTTTAGTCCTGGTTTAGTCCTGGTTTAGTCCTGGTTTAGTCCTGGTCTAGTCCTGGTTTAGTCCTGGTTTAGTCCTGGTTTAGTCCTGGTTTAGTCCTGGTCTAGTCCTGGTTTAGTCCTGGTTTAGTCCTGGTTTAGTCCTGGTTTAGTCCTGGTCTAGTCCTGGTTTAGTCCTGGTTTAGTCCTGGTTTAGTCCTGGTTTAGTCTTCGTTTGTATCTGGTTTAGTCCTGCTTTAGTCCTGGTTTAGTCCTGGTTTAGTCCTGGTCTAGTCCTGGTCTAGTCCTGGTTTAGCCCTAGTTTAGTCCTGGTTTAACCCTGGTCTAGTCCTGGTTTAGTCCTGGTTTAGTCCTGGTTTAGTCCTGGTTTAGTCCTGGTTTAGTCCTGGTCTAGTACCTGGTTTAGTCCTGGTTTAGTCCTGGTTTAGTCCTGGTTTAGTCCTGGTCTAGTACCTGGTTTAGTCCTGGTTTAGTCCTGGTTTAGTCCTGGTTTAGTCCTGGTTTAGTCCTGGTTTAGTCCTGGTCTAGTACCTGGTTTAGTCCTGGTTTAGTCCTGGTTTAGTCCTGGTCTAGTACCTGGTTTAGTCCTGGTTTAGTCCTGGTTTAGTCCTGGTCTAGTACCTGGTTTAGTCCTGGTTTAGTCCTGGTTTAGTCCTGGTTTAGTCCTGGTCTAGTACCTGGACTGGTGGATGAAGATCATCTTGAAGTAGTTGGAAAAAGCCGCCAAAACGGCTCGATGAGCTTTGAAAAACACGTTGCCGATGGCGACGGTGCAGTCGCAGAGGAACCCGAACTCCCGCTGCACGTTCAGCTGCTGCAGGAGGAGCAGACTGTGCGCCTCCATGCCTGAGGAGGAGGAGAACAGGAGGAGAACATGAGGAGAACATGAGGAGAACATGAGGAGGAGCAGACTGTGCGCCTCCATGTCTGAGGAGGAGGAGAACAGGAGGAGAACATGAGGAGAACATGAGGAGAACATGAGGAGGAGCAGACTGTGCGCCTCCATGTCTGAGGAGGAGGAGAACAGGAGGAGAACATGAGGAGAACAGGAGGAGAACATGAGGAGAAGATGAGGAGAACAGGAGGAGGAGCAGACTGTGCGCCTCCATGTCTGAGGAGGAGGAGAACAGGAGGAGAACATGAGGAGAACATGAGGAGAACATGAGGAGAACATGAGGAGGAGCAGACTGTGCGCCTCCATGTCTGAGGAGGAGGAGAACAGGAGGAGAACATGAGGAGAACAGGAGGAGAACATGAGGAGAACATGAGGAGAACATGAGGAGAACAGGAGGAGAACAGGAGGAGAACATGAGGAGAACATGAGGAGAACAGGAGGAGAACATGAGGAGAACAGGAGGAGAACAGGAGGAGAACAGGAGGAGAACAGGAGGAGAACATGAGGAGAACAGGAGGAGAACAGGAGGAGAACATGAGGAGAACATGAGGAGAACAGGAGGAGAACATGAGGAGAACAGGAGGAGAACAGGAGGAGAACAGGAGGAGAACATGAGGAGAACAGGAGGAGAACATGAGGAGAACATGAGGAGAACAGGAGGAGAACATGAGGAGAACAGGAGGAGAACATGAGGAGAACATGAGGAGAACAGGAGGAGAACATGAGGAGAACAGGAGGAGGAGCAGACTGTGCACCTCCATGTCTGAGGAGGAGGAGAACAGGAGGAGAACATGAGGAGAACAGGAGGAGAACAGGAGAACATGAGGAGAACAGGAGGAGAACATGAGGAGAACAGGAGGAGAACATGAGGAGAACAGGAGGAGAACAGGAGGAGAACATGAGGAGAACATGAGGAGAACAGGAGGAGAACAGGAGGAGAACATGAGGAGAACAGAAGGAGAACAGGAGGAGAACAGGAGGAGAACATGAGGAGAACAGGAGGAGAACATGAGGAGAACAGGAGGAGAACATGAGGAGAACATGAGGAGAACATGAGGAGAACAGGAGGAGAACAGGAGGAGAACATGAGGAGAACAGGAGGAGAACAGGAGGAGAACATGAGGAGAACAGGAGGAGAACAGGAGAACATGAGGAGAACAGGAGGAGAACAGGAGGAGAACATGAGGAGAACATGAGGAGAACAGGAGGAGAACAGGAGGAGAACATGAGGAGAACAGGAGGAGAACATGAGGAGAACAGGAGGAGAACAGGAGGAGAACAGGAGGAGGTGCAGGAGGAGGTGCAGGAGGAGCAGGATGAGTCTTGGATTTTTGCTGCAGATTTTATTTTATTTGAAATTTTTGTACTGAAAGTTTTTATTTTTCATTTTGACTTAATAATTCATTAATAATTCATTAATAATTCATTAATAATTCAAACCTGTTTTTAAAAAGTTCAGATTTTGCTGTGACGTCACACCTGCTCCTCCCCCACCCCGTGACGTCATCAGACCGACATGACGCGGACTCGTGTAAATGCGGAGACTCTAAAATCCGAAAGGTTCCGCACTGGTTTAGTCCCGTTTCCATGGAGACACATCAAACGGAGACAGGCCCCGCCCCCTCCTCCCCGCGCGCACACAGGTGGAGGCCGCGCGCAGCATCCTCACACATCAAACAGAGCCGCTCCGGACCCGCGAGACCCGAACCGGGACCTGGACCCGCGCGGGACCCGCCCGGTACCAGACCTGGACCAGACCTGGACCAGACCTGGACCAGACCGGGTCTGGACCGGGAGCGCGGCTCTGGCTCCGCGTCCTCACGTCTCCCTCACACGCACGCGCGCACATACACACACACACACTGTCACACGCGCGCGGCCCCGTGCACGCGCGGGGACTCACCGGACCTGGACCCGGACCCGGACCCGGACCAGGACCGAACCGGGACTGACCTGAGACGGACTCGAGACGGAGACAGACGCGGCGGAGATCAGAGCTGAAACCTCGCGAGAACATGAGCCCAGCAACGAGAACTCAGCGAGAACAGAGGAGAGGGTCACGTGGGCAGGAGAGAGAGAGGAGCAGAGACTTTGGACTTCTCTGGTCCAAAGACCTGCTCCAGTCCGGGTCTGGTCCGGGTTTAGTCCTGGTTTAGTCCGGGTTTAGTTTGAGTTTAGTTTATTTGAAAAGGGAAAAATGTAGTTTTATAAAAACATGATCAGAATCAGACAGAAGGAGAATTTACATCTGAAACCGCCTGGACAGGAAATAAAATACATCTACAAGAAGGAGTCCTGGGTTTAGTCCTGTTTTAGTCCTGGTTTAGTCCTGTTTTAGTCCTGGTTTAGACCTG
The DNA here is from genome assembly GCA_030686955.1 of Odontamblyopus rebecca. Lineage (NCBI taxonomy): Eukaryota > Metazoa > Chordata > Actinopteri > Gobiiformes > Gobiidae > Odontamblyopus > Odontamblyopus rebecca. Next base: position 2,083,700 of record CM060673.1, read on the forward strand.
GATTAGTCCTGGTTTAGTCCTGGTTCAGTCCTGGTTCAGTTCTGGTTTAGTCTTGGTTTAGACCTGGTTTAGTCCTGGTTCAGTCCTGGTTTAGTCCTGGTTCAGTCCTGGTTTAGTCCTGGTTTAGTCCTGGTTTAGTCCTGGTTCAGTCCTGGTTTAGTCTTGGTTCAGTCCTGGTTTAGTCCTGGTTTAGTCCTGGTTTAGTCCTGGTTCAGTCCTGGTTTAGTCCTGGTTTAGACCTGGTTTAGTCCTGGTTCAGTCCTGGTTTAGTCCTGGTTCAGTCCTGGTTTAGTCCTGGTTTAGACCTGGTTTAGTCCTGGTTCAGTCCTGGTTTAGTCCTGGTTTAGACCTGGTTTAGTCCTGGTTCAGTTCTGGATTAGTTCTGGTTTAGATCTGTTTTAGTCCTGGTTCAGTCCTGGTTCAGTCCTGGTTTAGTCCTGGTTTAGACCTGGTTTAGTCCTGGTTCAGTCCTGGTTTAGTCCTGGTTCAGTCCTGGTTTAGTCCTGGTTTAGTCCCTCGTGTCTGATATTTAGTCCTAAATCACTGCTCTCATGGTTCAGGAGCCCGTGTGGGTCTTTGAGTCCAGACCAGGTCTAGACTAGGACCATATCAGGTCTAGAGCAGGTCCAGACCAGGTCCAGACCAGGTCCAGACCAGGTCTAGACTAGGACCATATCAGGTCTAGAGCAGGACTTTATCAGGTTTAAGTCTCTGTCTTTTGCTCTGGGCATGTCTTGGCTCGGAACCAGCCCCAGTGTGACCCGGGTCTGGCCTGGTTCGGCCCGGTTCGGCCCACTTCAGCGTTTCCTTTTGTTATTTTGAAGGGCGCGTGCGGGAAGTGCGGTGCGTGCGGTGCGTGATGACGCAGAGTTTGTGCGGAAGAGTGCGAGTCCCGCAGAAGCAGCAGACTGTGCCCCAGACTCTGCCCCGCTCCAGAGCGCGAAATCCGGCCTCAAACACCGCGAACTCCCGCTGCTCCGGAGGCTCCAGGACACCGGGACCTGCGCTCTGCCCGCGCCGCCCGAGGGAGCGCCCGAGCCGGCCACAGGAGCCGCGGTGAGTCGGGGAGGCCCGGGGAGGACCGGGGCTGGTCCGGGGACAGGCCGCGTGCAGCTGCGGGGATTGCGGGGGCGGCGGGGCTGTGCGGGACGCACGCACGACGCACGGCACGTACGGAACGTCATCACGCACGCTGCGGCGTGACTTTTCAGAATAAAAGCCTCAGAACCAGCAGTGACGTAAGCAAAGGTAAAGCGCGCGCCAAAGAGAGCTGGAGTTTGTATTTGCTCCAGATGCCCTCCCCTCCTCATGTGTTTCCTCCAGATGCCCTCCCCTCCTCTCTCATGCTCTCGTGTTTCCTCCAGATGCCCTCCCCTCCTCTCTCATGCTCTCGTGTTTCCTCCAGATGCCCTCCCCTCCTCATGTGTTTCCTCCAGATGCCCTCCCCTCCTCTCTCATGCTCTCGTGTTTCCTCCAGATGCCCTCCCCTCCTCATGTGTTTCCTCCAGATGCCCTCCCCTCCTCTCTCATGCTCTCGTGTTTCCTCCAGATGCCCTCCCCTCCTCTCTCATGCTCTCGTGTTTCCTCCAGATGCCCTCCCCTCCTCTCTCATGCTCTCGTGTTTCCTCCAGATGCCCTCCCCTCACTCGGAGCACGTGCTGGACCAGCTGGACGCGCAGAGGGAGTGGGGGTTCCTGTGTGACGTGCTCGTGTCGATCGGGGACACCCAGTTCCGGGCGCACCGGGCCGTCCTCGCCGCCTGCTCCGCCTTCTTCAGGATGCTCTTCATCCAGACAGACTGCAGGGGGCAGCAGAGCGTCGACCTGAGCCACACCGGCCTGAGCGCCACCGGCTTCGACCGAGTGCTGCAGTACATGTACCAGGGCCGGGTCACGCCCACCGACAGGTACTGCGAGTACTACGGGTACTACGAGTACTGCGAGTACTACGGGAACTACGAGTACTACGAGTACTGCGAGTACTACGGGTACTACGAGTACTACGGGTACTACGAGTACTGCGAGTACTACGGGTACTACGAGTACTGCGAGTACTACGGGTACTACGAGTACTGCGAGTACTACGGGTACTACGAGTACTACGAATACTACGGGTACTACGAGTACTGCGAGTACTACGGGTACTACGAGTACTACGGGTACTACGGGTACTACGAGTACTGCGAGTACTGCGAGTACTGCGAGTACTGCGAGTACTGCGAGTACTACGGGTACTACGGGTACTACAGGTACTACGAGTACTGCGAGTACTACGAGTACTACGAATACTACGAGTACTACGAGTACTACGAATACTATGAGTACTACGAGTACTGCGAATACTACGAGTACTATAGTACTTTCAGTGCAGTTTGTGTCGTTCTCGCTCGTCGCTTCAGAGAAACTGATAAACGATCAAACTTTGTTCCATCAGATTTAGAATTTTAAATCCCGATCGATTTCTCACTTTAAAATTTTTAACTCTGGAAAAACATATTTTTATTTTGAATTTTAGCTGCTGTACTTTTTGAATATGTTTCATATTCAGAATAAAAATGTCACCTTTAAATATCCCTCAAATTCAAGTCAAAATTTCAGAGTGTAAAATTTACAGATGCTGAGACAGAAGCAGTCGATCCAGAGTGAGGAGCACAGAGGCTGTTTCCTATTGGCTGCTCTCATCTGTGGGCGGAGCTTGAGGTTTGAAGTCTGACCAATCAGATCGCTTCACTGCTCCACTTCCTGTTTGTTCCTGAGTTACATCATAGAACTGTAATAAAATCTGCAGATGAATCCAAGATGGCGCCTGTTGTTTTCAGTGTCTGAGCTCATTGGTGCATGAGCCCAGAAACCATTTTCACTTCCACATTTACTTCCTGTTTGCAGCCGAACGTCTGACGTCAGAAACACAGTTCTGACCAATCAGAGCGCGGCTCGGAGCGCGGCTCGGAGCGCGGCTCGGAGCGCGGCTCGGAGCGCGGCTCGGAGCGCGGCTCGGAGCGCGGCTCGGAGCGCGGCTCGGAGCGCGGCTCGGAGCGCGGCTCGGAGCGCGGCTCGGAGCGCGGCTCGGAGCGCGGCTCGGAGCGCGGCTCGGAGCGCGGCTCGGAGCGCGGCTCGGAGCGCGGCTCGGAGCGCGGCTCGGAGCGCGGCTAGGCTAACTCTTACAAAGCTGATTTTTAGGCGCTTTGGCGATTAAATTTTTTTAAGTTCATGTTGTAAAAATACAGAAGAATCCTACAAAATCGGACCTTTCTGAAGCTGTGGACGCCCTGAAGAACTCGGGCAGGTGGATTTCTCAGAAAACCCTCTGTGCTTCTATGGGAGAGTTTTTCTTGGGCTGCAGTTCCTCACTCGGCCACATGTCTGCGCTCACAGAGGGGGCGGGGCTTATCCAGCTCTTATTATACATCCATGAGTTAGATCCACGGATCTGTAATAAGAGGATAAGACTGTGGCTGAGGGAAGTTCTGCAGCTGCAGCACAGGAACAACTGTCCTTCAGCTGACAGGACGTCCACAGCTTCTTTTGGAGGATTCTTCTGTATTTTTACAATATGAAGTAAAACATTTTTAAATCTTCAAAGAGCCTAAAAATCTGCTTTGTAAGAGTTAGCCTGTTAGCCTAGCACCGCTCGAGCAGCTCGCGCTCTGATTGGTCAGAACTGCGTTGGGCTGCGGAAGTAAACTGAACCACTGAAGACAACAGGCGCCATCTTGGATTCAGCTTCAGACTTTATTACAGTTCTGAGTCAGATTGATTCACTCTGGATCGTTTACTTCTGTCTCGGCATCTTTGCTGCAAATTTTACACTTGAATTTTTTTTTTACACTTGAATTTTTAAATTTATTTTCTATGTAGTTTTAAACACTTTGAAAATGGACATGTATAATTTCGTCGAGTGACGTTCAGAATAAAAATAATTCAAACATGTTTTAAAAAATGTAAAATCTGATGAAACAAATGATGATTATATAGAACCCACAATGAGCCATAGCAGTCGTGTAGTTTCCCCTCTACAAGGCTCCGCTTTTTATAGATGGAAGAAATCTCCACTTTTACAAATAAACTGTGATTATTATTAAAATTAAATAAATGATAAACTCTGGTCTGTATCGTGCAGTGAGTCTCAAGCTCTGGTCCTGAAGTTCTCATTCTTCTGTTCTCTCTGTTTCTGGGTTCTTCTCGTCGGTTCTTCTCGTTCCTGGTTGTTCCTGGTTGTTCCTGGTTGTTCCTGGTTGTTCCTGGTTGGTTCCGGTCGGTTCTGGTCGGTTCTGGTTGGTTCCGGTCGGTTCAGTCTGGACTTTGAGGACCTGAAGACCTCCATGCACCAGCTGCAGATGTACTACGTCCCCGAGACTCTGGAGGAGCTCGGCCGAGTCCAGGCTCCAAACTCCGGGACTAAACTCATGTTCGGGGTCCGGATGTTTCCCCCAAGACCAGGACCAGAACCAAGACCAGAGACCAGACCAGACACCAGACCAGGACTAGAGACCAGACCAGGACTAGACACCAGACCAGGACTAGACACCAGACTGGGACCAGAGACCAGCAGCTCCACGGGGAACAGGTGAGTGGAGGGTCTAAAGTTGTGGTGGGTCTGTTGGGGTTCGGGGGGTTGAACACCTGATGTGAGCCTCGTTTTTGAAGGTTCTGGACCGTTTGGGTCCAAAGTTCAGTTCTGTGTCAAAGCAGAACTGACCTGGAGTTTGTGAGAGTTCAGATTTACTCATTATGAATGAAACAAAGTTCTGAAGGTTCTGAAACAAACTGGTTCATGAAAACACAGAGAGTCATTTCACAGGCAACACTTTAGTCAGTTCTTTGTGAAATAACATCAGATTCTCCCAGAATGTTCAGAATGAGCTGCAGATTTGCTCTGTGCTGTTTTCTGTGTGTTTTCAGGTGGAGCCGTTCAGTCCAAACAGAATCATGTGGTGTCTGAATCTGCTCCTCACACTCAGCCTCATGTGTCTGAATCTGCTCCTCACACTCAGCCTCATGTGTCTGAATCTGCTCCTCACACTCAGCCTCATGTGTCTGAATCTGCTCCTCACACTCAGCCTCATGTGTCTGAATCTGCTCCTCACACTCAGACTGTGCAGCTTCAACATGTGGAAGAACTTCCCCAAACAAATGTGGCCTTGGTCCAAAGTGCAGAGGAAGGAGCTTCTGCAGGAGGATCTGGACCAACATCAGCATCAGGAGAGAAGCTCGAGCAGGTTCAGGACAAACTCCTGCCCCAAGAGTCGTGAGGAGAACGAGTCTGAAGCCCAGATTCCTCCAGTCTTCACCTTTCTGCAGCTCCACACACAATCTGGTGCTTTTCTCTGGTCGTCGGCGTTTAAAGCCTGAAGGAGCTGCAGACGCTTCATCTCCAGTCGTTTCCTCAGGATTCACTGGCTGCACAGTCTGAGTGTGAGGAGCAGATTCAGACACATGAGGCTGAGTGTGAGGAGCAGATTCAGACACATGAGGCTGAGTGTGAGGAGCAGATTCAGACACATGAGGCTGAGTGTGAGGAGCAGATTCAGACACATGAGGCTGAGTGTGAGGAGCAGATTCAGACACATGAGGCTGAGTGTGAGGAGCAGATTCAGACACCACATGATTCTGTTTGGACTGAACGGCTCCACCTGAAAACACACAGAAAACAGCACAGAGCAAATCTGCAGCTCATTCTGAACATTCTGGGAGAATCTGAGGCGACTTCAACAAGAACTGATTAAATTCTTGTCCTGAGAAATGTCACATCTTTTGGAGCTCTCTGCACTTGGCCCTGTGCTCGAGGGGCAGCAGGTCAAACCCTGAGAACAGAACAGGAGCAGGTTTAACAAACACTGAACTGTGCAAACAAAACTGTTTCCAAAGTGCTGCGCAGAGATCAGAAAATGAAGACGACAAAAATGTAAATTGCTCAAATTTGGTCGAACCAGTTTATACGAGCAGTAAAATCAAAGCAAAACCATAAAAATCATGAAACAGCAGTAAATAAGTCCAATAATGAGAATAAATAAAAGCCACAGAGGAGCAGACGACTCCGGCGGCGTTAAAAGCTGCAGAGGAAAAGCTTTTGGGACGTGGGGGGCAGAAGGTTCCAGAAGGTTCCAGAGTTTGGGGCACCAAGTGTCACAGGGAATATTTCAAGAACAAAATGGAGAAAATAGTTCCAGAAATGTAAAACTCCACGATCCTTTGGTCCACAGAATCCACACGTGAACTGTATCCTCAAACTGAAGAAGACCGGACGACATTTCATGGACAAAAAACACAACAGGTTCTTCACATTTCACGTTTTTGTAGACGGGGATGAGGTGGACCAACCGAACACCACTGTCAGACTGTGCAAACGGGTCCAGGAACATGGAAACACGACGGCCAAAGGGCTTCGACTGACAAAATGCACTCGGGGCACGAAAAGGTGTTTTGTGAAGAACTTGTTTCTTGTCCATGAAATGACACTGGGGCTTCTTCACTTTGAGGACAGTTCATGTGAGCTGAGGAGGATTTCCAAATCTGAGAAAAAGAAAACCTGGAGAAAAGTCGTCTTACAGAGAAAACGAAAACAGAAGCGTCCGTCCCTGAAGCGAGGTCCTTTTTCCTCTAATCTGAACCACAAAACAAAAACAGGATTCGAACCAACATGAGGGAAAACAGACGAGAGAAACGACTCCGGTTCAGCCGAGGCCTCGATCAGATTTACCCCGAGGATCCGACTGTTCGACGGCTCGTTTTACCAATACTGACAAAGACGGAGCAGAGACCTGTGAGACGCTCCGGGAACAGCAGAGTTACTCCGTCACATGTGCCGGAAAACACATTCTTCATCTTAAACAGGCCACAACAAAACAAAGTCAAATATGTCCTCCACATCTGTGGACTAAAGGCCCGTCAAAAAAGAAGAAAAAAATACCAATTTGGAGGAAAAATTTCCTATTTTAAGTGAAATTTTCTGTCAGTGCAGGAAGAAATTTTCACTTACCAAATTTTCTTAAAACAAGACGAAATCTGAATCTTGTTCTAAGCAGAAAACACGAGATTCAAGTATTTATGGACAGATTTTCCCCTTATTGGTTTGAGGAGGAAGTGAAAGAGGCTGAACCTGGACTGAGCTCAGATAAAAAGTGCTTAGAATAAGTTGTAATATCGAGATAAGATAAATCAGGAGGAAATATCTTGAAACAAGTAAAAAAATCTCATCTTATTAAGTAAAAAAATCTTAAAATTGGTCTTTTAACATGAATCTGCTTAATTCAAGTCAGTTTAACTATGATAGAAAATCCTTTTTTCTAGTGTCAGGGGGTTTTCTAATTTCAGAACTATTTTCTCCATTTCGTTCGTGAAATAATCCTCACAGCAGAGAAGGTCCCGTCTGAGGTCCACGAGCTGCAGCTGGACCTGGACCTGGACCTGGACCTCAGAGTCAATCTGCATGAGGTCCGAGACGTAACGTGGGGCCAGAACCTTCAACGGGTCTGGGCTCCGGTCTGGGTTCTGGTCTGGGCTCTGGTCTGGGCTCTGGTCTGGGCTCCGGTCTGGGTTCTGGTCTGGGCTCCGGTCTGGGCTCCGGTCTGGGCTCCGGTCTGGGCTCTGGTCTGGGCTCTGGTCTGGGTTCTGGTCTGGGTTCTGGTCTGGGTTCTGGTCTGGGCTCTGGTCTGGGCTCTGGTCTGGGTTCTGGTCTGGGCTCTGGTCTGGGCTCCGGTCTGGGCTCCGGGTTCCGGGTTCCGGGTTCTTCTTTCTGAAGCGTTCTTGCTCTGTTGCAGTCGGCCCATCTCGGTGGAGGAGGTCCTGGTGCCGTCGGTGCTGGCGGCGCCCCCTCTGGCGGAGGCGGAGCCCTGCGACCTGCGCCGGACGCTGCGGAAGAGCTCGGAGCGTCTGAAGGAGCGACCGCGCTTCGGCCGAACCTTCACCTGCGACGACTGCGGCTTCGTCTTCAGCTGCGAGAAGCTTCTGATCGAGCACATCCTGACCTGCACCAACCGCAAGAACCCGCCCCCGCTGCAGACCCGGGACCCGGACCAGAGCCGAGACCACGCCCGGGACCACGCCCGCCTCTACCACACCGACACCGAGTCCAGCCCCGAGTCCGGCGACCCCAGAGTCAAGACCGAGACCGAGGACTGGACCGACCCGGGACCCGCGGCCGCCGTGAAGCCGGAACCGGACGACCCGGAACCCGGCGGCTCCCACAAAAACCAGGAGCAGAGTCCGGACCAGAACTCTGCCAAGAGGATCAAACTGGAGCCGGGTCTGGACCAGGACTCGGGGTCTCGGTGTGAGCTGTGCGGACTGGAGCTGAAGGTCGGTATTTCCCACCGGGCGGGGATCAAACACACACACTCACAGCACATACACGTGTGTGTGTGGGGACCCGCCTCTCGTGGGACTAAAACAGAAACTCACATCCTCCACAGGGTCTGAGTCCAGATCCTCCACAGGGTCCGAGTCCAGATCCTCCACAGGGTCCGAGTCCAGATCCTCCACAGGGTCCGAGTCCAGATCCTCCACAGGGTCCGAGTCCAGATCCTCCACAGGGTCTGAGTCCAGATCCTCCACAGGGTCCGAGTCCAGATCCTCCACAGGGTCCGAGTCCAGATCCTCCACAGGGTCCGAGTCCAGATCCTCCACAGGGTCCGAGTCCAGATCCTCCACAGGGTCCGAGTCCAGATCCTCCACAGGGTCCGAGTCCAGATCCTCCACAAGGTTCGAGTCCAGATCCTCCACAGGGTCCGAGTCCAGATCCTCCACAGGGTCTGAGTCCAGATCCTCCACAGGGTCCGAGTCCAGATCCTCCACAGGGTCCGAGTCCAGATCCTCCACAGGGTCCGAGTCCAGATCCTCCACAGGGTCCGAGTCCAGATCCTCCACAGGGTCCGAGTCCAGATCCTCCACAGGGTCCGAGTCCAGATCCTCCACAGGGTCCGAGTCCAGATCCTCCACAGGGTCCGAGTCCAGATCCTCCACAAGGTTCGAGTCCAGATCCTCAGAACTAAACCAGCAGGTCTTAGATTTTTACCTGTAACTATTTTTTTTATCACTATCTGGAATCTGGGACACAGCGAAAAAAGAAGAAACGTCCAGAACATCAGCGCAGACAGACCTGTGCGAAAGTCTGAGGCACAAATGCTGTAAACAAAGAATGTTTCAAAAATATGAGTAATGAATAAGTAACGATGTTTTTATCGATTTACAAACTGCAAAGTGAGGAACAAAAGAAAAAGCCAAAGTCCTTAAAGTTGAACTCGGGCACGTCTGAAACTAAAGTCGTTTCTAGAGGAGGTGAATTCTGTCAGGAGCCAAAAAACGGCACAGATCAGTGTTTCCTCGGTGGAGATCTCACTGTGTGTGAGTCTGTGAAGGCAACAAACTAGTGCAGTGATGGGGGCAAGTTCTGAACTTCCACGTAAAACACCAATTTGCTTCAGACTGAAGAAGCTTAACTCCACTTTAACCCATCTGACAACAGCCACGAGTCGAACAAACCAAACGCTCTGGTTCACTCATTAGTGTCTGGAAACGTTAGAAAACAACTTTATAAGCACGAGACGAGTGGAGACGAGTGGAGACGAGTGGAGACGAGTGGAGACGAGTGGAGACGAGTGGAGACGAGTGGAGACGAGTCGACGTGGTCCAAGGCCGAGACGTTCACCGGGTTTGGCTTTGGGTCGAGCAGCTCTGAGCTCCTCAGGGTCACAGATGTTTTCCAACCTGCGGTGCGAGACGTCTGAACCTTCCACAACACGAGCCGCAGTCACAGTTCATGAGTCTGTAGCTTTTCCTCCAGCTTCAGTCAGACCGAGTGAAGATCCTCGATTAGTGACGGGACGAATGAACCGAGGCTCTGAAGCTCGTGTCAGGCCTGAGGAAGTCACGGGCCTGAGGAAGTCACGGGCCTGAGGAAGTCACGGGCCTGAGGAAGTCACGGGCCTGAGGAAGTCACGGGCCTGAGGAAGTCACGGGCCTGAGGAAGTCACGGGCCTGAGGAAGTCACGGGCCTGAGGCCTCGGTTTGTGCGGATGACGTCATTGGTTCGTTATAAGGGCTTCGAAAGGCTCAGAGCGGCGTCGGTGTTTGGAGTTTGCTGGATCAGAGCAGCTCATGTGATGCAACAGTTGAAGTGGATCTCGCAGAGCAGAACTTTCATAGAAACAAGGATCTTCTGCAAAAACTTTGTATCCGCACCTGCGTAAATTAGCGAGGATTTTCTTCTGTTCTCCGGCATCATCCGTGAAAGAGTCCACACAAACACTGTAAAAAGAAACCGTCTCAGGCCAAAAACATTGGAAAAACTTTAGTTTTTATATAAAATGAATAATACCAGCATTTGTTTGAAACCAAAATGATGTGCTTATAATCTGTATATTTGCAGACTGTATATAAATACTGACTGTCTCAGCCTGTTCAGCTCAGGGGAAATGGGCTCCAGTGGAATAGTCTGTAATACATTAAATCATACAGCAGAGGGCAGTATTTCGAAGCGTTTATGAGGCCTCAGCAGTGAACGTTTGGTGAAGCAGTGTTCTGGAAAAGCCTCGTTGATTCATGGGGCTTCGTTTTCCCATCACGAGCTTCGATGTTCCTCAGTTTCCTTCTCAGAAAATCAGGGCCAAACAGCAGAACTCCTGAAATCACAGATCTGAAAGGTAAACGCCTCCTGTGTCCTGCACCTGCCGCTTCCCCCGACCGTCCATCGTGAACCGCGGAGAAGGTTCTGGAAGGACACTCAGGTTCGCCCGATCCTGAGCTTCTCGTAGAAAAAATCGTGTCAATCGCGTTGAGAGGCCAAGTTCTAAAACCCAGAGCTCGTTCAGGAGTCGAGCGGAAAGTCTCAGAGTGAAACACGAGGCGGAGGCGCAAGTGATGAACAGGTTTATTTCCGGGATTACACAGAGGACGAGGAACGAAGGACGAGGAACAGAGGACGAGGAACAGAGGACGAGGAACGGAGGACGAGGAACAGAGGACGAGGAACGAAGGACGAGGAACAGAGGACGAGGAACAGAGGACGAGGAACGAAGGACGAGGAACAGAGGACGAGGAACAGAGGACGAGGAACGGAGGACGAGGAACGGAGGACGAGGAACAGAGGACGAGGAACGGAGGACGAGGAACGGAGGACGAGGAACGGAGGACGAGGAACGGAGGACGAGGAACGGAGGACGAGGAACAGAGGACGAGGAACGGAGGACGAGGAACGGAGGACAGGACTCAGCACTGGGGCTGACTGGACAATGAGCGGCAGGAGAACCTCACAGCAGGAGAACCTCACAGCAGGAGAACCTCACAGCAGGAGAACCTCACAGCAGGAGAACCTCACAGCAGGAGACTCCCTGAAGTCACTCATCAAACTCAAACCTGCACAAAAACTGTCAGTCGTTTGTGCTGCAAAAAGTTTCGTTTGTGCGATTCTGGTTCTTCAGATATTTCAGTTTTATTTTCAGCCTCAAAACAGAAGAAAATGATGTCAGTCGTTTGTATTTGGTTTGTGCTGTTTTGTGCTGTGACAGTTTCATTTGTGTGAGTTTATTTCTACAATTATTCATGATTAAATGAAACTGTCACAGCACAAAACAGCACAAACCAAATACAAACGTTTTCTATCATTTTCTTCCTGTTTTGAGGCTGTTTCACATTCTGAGGTTCTGGACGACGTCATCGACCAAAATAAAACTGTGAATATCTGAAGAACCAGAATCACAAACTGAACTTTCTGCAGCACAAACGATGGACTCAGTTTCTGCAGGTTTGGTTTGATGAGGCGACTTCAGCTCCGGTTCTGCAGCTGGTGGGAAACTCCCACATGTCCAGGTCCTTCGTCCTGCGCCGCCCGTCCATCCGCCCATGTGCTAAAGCTGAAGAGCCTAATTATGCAGGATGTGGATGGAATATTCAAATATATTTAAATATATTTGAATATATTTAAATATATTTAAATATTAAATCTATTTAAAAGGGTTCAGTGTGAACGTCAGACTTTCTAAAGGGAAGTGCAGCAGATCTGAGTTTATAGAAACACCGTGTGTGACCCGGCCTCAGGGGCTAAGATCTGGGTCCAGGCGGGTTTGGGTCAAAGGTCAAAGGTCGGGCTGTGACCTCTGCTCTGCTCCTCAGGGTCAGGACCTGTCGGGGCACTACCTGTCGGACCACACCAGCCACATGTGCGCCTGCGGCAGGTGCGGCCAGGTGCTGATCAAAGGGCGGCAGCTGCAGGAACACGCCCAGCGCTGCGCCCAGAACCCGGACCTGAACCCGGACCTGAACCCGGACCTGAACCCGGACCTGAGCCAAGACCTGAGCCAAGACCTGAGCCCGGACCCAAACCAGACCCAGGACCATCCCGAGAACCCGGACGAGGACTCGGAGGAGGAGGATCACGAGGAGGAGGAGCTGGAGGCCTGTCACCTGCTGGAGGCCTGCGAGGTAAATACCCCTACTGCCCCAGAGGGGTAAATACCCCCTACTGCCCCAGAGGGGTAAATACCCCTACTGCCCCAGAGGGGCAAATACCCCTACTGCCCCAGAGGGGCAAATTCCCCTACTGCCCCAGAGGGGTAAATACCCCTACTGCCCCAGAGAGGTAAATACCCTTCTGTAATACCCCAGAGGGGTAAATACCCCCTACTGCCCCAGAGGGGTAAATACCCCTACTGCCCCAGAGGGGTAAATACCCCCTACTGCCCCAGAGGGGTAAATACCCCTACTGCCCCAGAGGGGTAAATACCCCCTACTGCCCCAGAGGGGTAAATACCCTCTTTAGAGTTGGTGCAGTGAGACTCACTGAACTTCAGCAAAAAAAAATCCCTCCGGAACAGAAAGGATTTTTCCCACAGAGCAAAATGTATCACAGACTGACAGGGGCCGACAGGGGCCGACCGGGGCCGACCGGGGCCGACAGGGGCCGACAGGGGCCGACCGGGGCCGACCGGGGCCGACAGGGGCCGACAGGGGCCGACAGGGGCCGACAGGGGCCGACAGGGACTGATGTCTACAACTTTCAAAAATGTCGGATTTTGTGACTTTTTTTTTAACCTTTGACCAATCAGAGCGAGAGGAGCCAGAGCGGAGGCGGAGCTACGGTTCAAAAGCCGCTTTTAAGACTGAAGGATTTTGAACTGAGGAGAAGTTTAGGATCTAAAAATAGGTAAAAATCATTACAAAATCTGACATTTCTGAAAGTTGTCAGCCCCTGTCGGCCCCTGTCGGCCCCTGTCGGCCCCTGTCGGTGCCCTGTCGGCCCCTGTCAGCAGCGGTTTGTGATGCTTTTTGCTCTGTGGGATGTTTCGCTGAGTGCCACTGTCCGACTGTATGAATCAGCACAGAGTCGTAGATGCTCCGTCCGTGCGTCTGTTTTAGGCCTGGGCCTAAAAAATCATTTTAAAATAAAAATCGAGTTGGCAAATTGATTAGTTTTTTCGGAAAATCGATATTTAAGATCTTTTTTGTCCCCTCTCCCACACAGCGTGAACAAAGGCTTCGTACAGCAGAACATCCTCTGTCACAGGGAGAACACTCATATTCAGAGTCACAGGGAGAACACTCATATTCACTGAGTCACAGGGAGAACACTCATATTCACTGAGTCACAGAGAGAACACTCATATTCACTGAGTCACAGAGAGAACACTCATATTCACTGAGTCACAGAGAGAACACTCATATTCACTGAGTCACAGAGAGAACACTCATTCACTGAGTCACAGAGAGAACACTCATATTCACTGAGTCACAGAGAGAACACTCATATTCACTGAGTCACAGAGAGAACACTCATATTCACTGAGTCACAGAGAGAACACTCATATTCACTGAGTCACAGAGAGAACACTCATATTCACTGAGTCACAGAGAGAACACTCATATTCACTGAGTCACAGAGATAACACTCATTCACTGAGTCACAGAGAGAACACTCATATTCACTGAGTCACAGAGAGAACACTCATTCACTGAGTCACAGAGAGAACACTCATTCACTGAGTCACAGAGAGAACACTCATATTCACTGAGTCACAGAGAGAACACTCATTCACTGAGTCACAGGGAGAACACTCATATTCACTGAGTCACAGAGAGAACACTCATATTCAGAGTCACAGAGAACACTCATATTCACTGAGTCACAGGGAGAACACTCGTACTCACTGAGTCACAGAGAAAACACTCATAATCACTGAGTCACAGAGAGAACACTCATTCACTGAGTCACAGGGAGAACACTCATATTCACTGAGTCACAGGGAGAACACTCATATTCACTGAGTCACAGGGAGAACACTCATATTCACTGAGTCAGAGAGAACACTCATATTCACTGAGTCACAGGGAGAACACTCATATTCACTGAGTCACAGGGAGAACACTCATATTCACGGAGTCACAGAGAGAACACTCATATTCAGAGTCACAGAGAGAACACTCATATTCACTGAGTCACAGAGAGAACACTCATATTCACTGAGTCACAGAGAGAACACTCATATTCACTGAGTCAGAGAGAACACTCATATTCACTGAGTCACAGAGAGAACACTCATATTCAGAGTCGGAGAGAACACTCATATTCACTGAGTCACAGGGAGAACACTCATATTCACTGAGTCACAGGGAGAACACTCATATTCACTGAGTCAGAGAGAACACTCATATTCAGAGTCACAGAGAGAACACTCATATTCACTGAGTCACAGGGAGAACACTCATATTCACTGAGTCACAGGGAGAACACTCATATTCACTGAGTCAGAGAGAACACTCATATTCACTCAGTAAGAGAGAAACCTCAAATAAACAGAGTCACAGGGAGAAAACTCAGATTCACTGAGTCACGGGGAGAACACTCATTCACAGAGTCACAGGGAGAACACTCATATTCACTGAGTCACAGGGAGAACACTCATATTCACGGAGTCACAGAGAGAACACTCATATTCAGAGTCACAGAGAGAACACTCATATTCACTGAGTCACAGAGAGAACACTCATATTCACTGAGTCAGAGAGAACACTCATATTCACTGAGTCACAGAGAGAACACTCATATTCAGAGTCGGAGAGAACACTCATATTCACTGAGTCACAGGGAGAACACTCATATTCACTGAGTCACAGGGAGAACACTCATATTCACTGAGTCAGAGAGAACACTCATATTCAGAGTCACAGAGAGAACACTCATATTCACTGAGTCACAGGGAGAACACTCATATTCACTGAGTCACAGAGAGAACACTCATATTCACTGAGTCACAGAGAGAACACTCATATTCACTGAGTCACAGAGAGAACACTCATATTCACTGAGTCACAGAGAGAACACTCATATTCACTGAGTCGAGTCCTTTAGTCCCACAGAAGCTGAAGCAGCAGCACAAGGAAAGAGCTGCTTTTTTCAGCTCTTACAGTTTATGCAAATGAGCCGTGAGGTTTAAGTTTAGTTTGTGTAAAACACAAATGTTTAAATCTGCATTAAACTCATTCTGACCTCACACTGATGAGGCTCTGGACCTCATTCTGACCTCACACTGATGAGGCTCTGGACCTCATTCTGACCTCACACTGATGAGGCTCTGGACCTCATTCTGACCTCACACTGATGAGGCTCTGGACCTCATTCTGACCTCACACTGATGAGGCTCTGGACCTCATTCTGACCTCACACTGATGAGGCTCTGGACCTCATTCTGACCTCACACTGATGAGGCTCTGGACCTCATTCTGACCTCACACTGATGAGGCTCTGGACCTCATTCTGACCTCACACTGATGAGGCTCTGGACCTCATTCTGACCTCACACTGATGAGGCTCTGGAGTCAGGACCTTTATGTGTTTACAGTTTATTTCTGCAGATGAGGAACAGGAAGAACAATGATCATCATTTTGATATAAAAACATGAATGATTTAAATGAAATGAATTGGGTCGAACACCTTTGAACTGACAATTTAGATGAAAACGGCAAAATATTCATTAACACAATTCAAGATTTAACGCAGAAATTTCAGAAAAAGGTCAAAGTCGGACCTCAGAAAAAACACCTGCCTCGGAAATCTGGACACAGCTGAAACGACGTGACCAGTGCACTTAAGGTTTCACTGAAAACTAAAACAGCGACAGACAGACCACTTTTTCGCTCACTTAGAAACAAAGTCTCTGCAGAAATGAGATCTGCTAAAGCACATTTTTCATTAACACTATAAAAAATGCCAAATGTAATATGAAAGAGCTGTGGACACATCAGAAAACTGACTGGACTCTTCCCTTCAAATAACATTAGAGAAATAAAAGTTAACAATGACTTGTCTAATGATCCGTTAAAAATGGCGAACGGCTTCAGTACATATTTCATAGACTCTGTTAAAAACTTGACACATCAGTTCCTGCAGAATCCGGTTTTGCTGTTATTCATGAACCAGCCTTAGAACTTAGTCCTGTGTCACTCAGTCAGTCAGTGGCCTAAAAAACTCTAAAGCTAAAGATGCTTTTGGATTGAGCACATTTATAAAAAATCATAAACACTTCTCTTGCCCGTCACTTGTCTTATAAATGAATCGATAAATACAAATACATTTCCGGATTTTTGGAAGATATCTGCAATTTCACCAATATTTAAATCTGGAGACAGAAACCAGCAGCTACAGACCCAGAAGCATCTTGGCAGCAGGATCTAAAATACTGGACAAGTGTGTAGCAACTCACAGGACATGTAAACAACAGTCCTGTCAATCTTCACCAAACACAATCTGGATTCAGAAACATTATTCTACAGAAACAGCCGTATGCTTCTTCTGGGAGGTGCTGTGGGAGCAGTTTTCCTCGACCTCAGGAAAGCGTTCGATACGGTCAATACGTCAATACAGCCAAATCTTATTAGAAAAATGATCTTGTTTCAGCCTCTCTCCAAACACTGTGCACTGGGTGGAGTCAGACCTCACACAAAGAAAACAGTTCGTTAGAGTAACAAACGCTTCATCTTCGATTTGCGAAAACCAGTCAGGGCTTCCTCAAGGCTCAGCTTTATCACCATTATTATTTTGTCTTTATATAAATGACTTTGCAGATCGCTGAATGTGCAGTGTCACTTATATTATCTATGGACATGCACAAAACAGTTAACATCTGCTCTGAGTAAAGTTTCTGAATGACGCAAAGGTCACATCTGATCCTAAATGTGCCAAAAACTGTTAGCATGTTTTTTTCTAAAAGTATCATTAGTGAAGATAATCCTCCAGTATTGATTAACGGAACAATAATTCGAACAGTTAACGAATTTAAGTATCTTGGAGTCACCGCTGACTCCAAACTCAACTTTAAACAACATATTAACAAAGTTGTTAACAAAATGAAATTTAATTTATCTAATTTTCAGCACATAAGAGACAAGCTAACAACAGAAACAGGTAATCTATACTTTAACTCAATGATTGTCCCACACATGACACACTGTATGAGGAGCTGGGCGTCAGCATGAAGACGACTCTGACCTACTGGAACCACATACAAACAAGCGTTAAACATTCTTGATAGAAAACCAAAGACTCACCGTCATTGTTTCATTCTGAAAAAATACAACATTTTAAGCTGCGACAATCTGATCAAACTCACAGACTGCACCTTGTTTACACGGACCGGCTCCCACCTCACTCCAGGAATTTGTCAAAAAAAAGTCATAATAGAGCAACAAGAGCAACTTCCAGAGGTGACCGTGTGATCCCATCTAGAAAAAGCACCTTTGGACAGGCAGGATTCTCTTTTGGAGCCTCTCAAACCTGGAGCTCTGTTCCGGCAATAATACGAGAGCCGCCCACACTCGGCTCTAACCCCAACTCAAGTCACGGCTGTTGGAAAACCAGAACTGTCCACATTAGACTCAAACTGATCTGTGCACTTCTGTAGTTTCAGCATTGTAAATTCTGCTCTGAAGTATGTGTGATGGGATTTGGATGTGTGAAATGAAACCTCATGAGTTGGTCGGTGAACGGAGAAGCACTTTAACTTTAATGTGGTAAATGATAATCTGTGGTGTGTGACGCCCTGTGGATATGAATGAAAGTGAATTATATGAACAGGTCGAGATAATGAAGTGACTGGCACCTTATATTAGATATTGTACCTTTGTGGTTAATGCATCTGCTGTGTGGTGAGTGCAGCGTGTGGTTATGACTGAATGAGTGGATGAATTGACTAATATTAGTACCTCTTTGTATGTGGTAAATTGTGCATGTTTTTTGTAATGTTTTTCTGAACTGTGGGGGTCGTGTGTCTGGTTCACACCAGCAGGACTGAGGATGGAAATGAGCTTTGGCTAAAATCCTGCGGATTTACACATATGTGATTTTTCCATATATTCCTGTTTTGATAAACACTGTCCCTTCATAAATAAATAAATACAAATACAAAATACAAATGATTAATCGATAATCGATCGTTAATTCTCCTGGTGATCGATTAAGAAAATGTGATCAAAGCCTGTGGACCAGAGGAAATCTCCAGTTTATTCAGTGGAGACGAGAGGTTTTCACAACATGGGGGAAGTTTTGGACTCTGCTGTACGGACGAACCGAATCGTGAATCGAGTTTTTTATTTTAAAAAAGTCAGATTTTTGGGGGAGGAAATCGCCCAGCTCTAATCTGTATAAGGAAATATAAGAGTTGAATATGTGATTTGGAGTTTACTGAACTCTAAAAAGCCTCAGTTTCAGTAAACAGACCTGTGGGGACGTTGCACAGCCATGAGTTCTGTAAAATCCATCCGTCCATCCAAAGATTTCCAAATATCTGAGGAAGTTTCTCCTAAATTCAGATATATGTCAGTATCGGGAGTATCGTCAGTATCATCAGTATCGGCAGTGTCGTCGGTATCGGCAGTGTCGTCAGTATCGGCAGTGTCGTCAGTATTGTCATTATCATCAGTATCGTCAGTATCATCAGTATCGGCAGTGTCGTCAGTATCGGCAGTGTCGTCAGTGTCATCAGTATCGGCAGTGTCGTCAGTATTGTCATTATCATCAGTATCGTCAGTGTCGTCAGTGTCGTCAGCATCGGCAGTGTCGTCAGTATCGGCAGTGTCATCAGTATCGGCAGTGTCGTCAGTATCGGCAGTATCGTCAGTGTCATCAGTATCGGCAGTGTCATCAGTATCGCCAGTGTCGGCAGTATCGTCAGTATCATCAGTGTCGGCAGTGTCGTCAGTATCGGCAGTGTCATCAGTATTGGCAGTGTCGTCAGTATCGGCAGTGTCGTCAGTGTCGGCAGTGTCGTCAGTGTCGTAAGTATCGGCAGTATCATCAGTGTTGTCAGTATCGGCAGTATCTGCAGTATCGTAAGTATCGGCAGTGTCGTCAGTATCGGCAGTATCGTCAGTGTCATCAGTATCGGCAGTGTCGTCAGTATCGGCAGTATCGTCAGTATCATCAGTGTCGGCAGTATCGGCAGTGTCGTCAGTATCGGCAGTGTCGTCAGTATCCGCAGTATCGGCAGTGTCGGCAGTATCGTCAGTGTCGTCAGTATCGGCAGTGTCGGCAGTGTCGTCAGTGTCGTAAGTATCGGCAGTGTCGGCAGTGTCGTCAGTATCGGCAGTATCGGCAGTGTCGTAAGTATCGTCAGTGTCGGCAGTGTCGTCAGTGTCGTAAGTATCGGCAGTGTCGGCAGTATCGGCAGTGTTGTCAGTATCGTCAGTGTTGTCAGTGTCGGCAGTATCGGCAGTGTCGGGAGTATCGGCAGTATCGGCAGTGTCGGGAGTATCGGCAGTGTCGGCAGTGTCGGCAGTATCGGCAGTGTCGGGAGTGTCGGCAGTGTTGGCAGTGTCGGGAGTATCTGCAGTATCGGCAGTGTCGTCAGTATCGGCAGTGTCGGCAGTGTCGTCAGTATCGGCAGTATCGGCAGTGTCAGGAGTATCGGCAGTATCGGCAGTGTCGTCAGTATCGTCAGTGTCGTCAGTGTCGGCAGTGTCGGCAGTGTCGGCAGTATCGGCAGTGTCATCAGTATCGGCAGTATCGGCAGTGTCGTCAGTATCGTCAGTGTCGGCAGTGTCGGCAGTGTCGGCAGTATCGGCAGTGTCATCAGTATCGGCAGTATCGTCAGTGTTGTCAGTATCGTAAGTATCAGCAGTATCATCAGTGTTGTCAGTATCGGCAGTATCTGCAGTATCGTAAGTATCGGCAGTGTGGCCGTGCTATCTCAGACACTGCGTCAGACTCTCATCTGTGTTTGTCCCGCCCCCTCAGAACGTGGGCGCCTCATTGGCCGGCCTGGTGCCCGCCGCGTTCTCATTGGATGAGCCGCGGCGGCGTCACTTCTGTGGAATCTGTGGGCGGGGCTTCTTCCAGCGCTGCCACCTGCGTGAACACTACACCGTCCACACCAAACACAAGCAGTTCACCTGCCTCACCTGCGGCAAGGGGTTTCTACGGCAACGGCAGCTGCGGCTGCACCAGGACATGCACCGAGGTACGGACCGGACCAGGACTAAGCCAGGACTGAAGAGGGTCTGACCCGGGTCTGACCCGGGCCTGACCCGGGTCTAGACCCAGGTCAGACCCGGGTCTAACCCAGGTCTGACCCAGGTCTCTCTCTGGTCTCTCAGGTGTGGCGCGTTACGTTTGTCCCGTTTGTGACCAGGGAACTTTTCTGAAACAGGATCACGTACGTCACATGATCTCACACCTGTCGCCGGGGGAAACCATCTGCCAGGTACTAAACCCGGACTAAACCCGGACTAAACCAGGACTAAACCCGGACTAAACCCGGACTAAACCCGGACTAAACCCGGACTAAACCCGGACTAAACCCGGACTAAACCAGGACTAAACCAGGACTAAACCCGGACTAAACCCGGACTAAACCCGGACTAAACCCGGACTAAACCCGGACTAAGCCCGGACTAAGCCCGGACTAAGCCCGGACTAAACCAGGACTAAACCAGGACTAAACCAGGACTAAACCCGGACTGAACCAGTGTCCAGGAAAGTTCTAACTATAACAATTTTTAGACTCTATTTTAACAGATGTTTCTCTTTCACCTGTCGCCCCTGTCTCCCCTGTCGCTCCTGTGTCTCCTGTCGCCCCTGTCGCTCCTGTCTCACCTGTCGCTCCTGTCGCCCCTGTCGCCCCTGTCGCTCCTGTCTCACCTGTCGCTCCTGTCTCACCTGTCGCCCCTGTCGCTCCTGTCTCACCTGTCGCTCCTGTCGCCCCTGTCGCTCCTGTCTCACCTGTCGCTCCTGTCTCCCCTGTCGCTCCTGTCGCCCCTGTCGCTCCTGTCTCACCTGTCGCCCCTGTCGCTCCTGTCTCACCTGTCGCTCCTGTTGCCCCTGTCTCCCCTGTCTCCCCTGTCGCCCCTGTCGCTCCTGTCGCCCCTGTCGCCCCTGTCGCCCCTGTCTCTCCTGTCGCTCCTGTCGCCCCTGTCGCCCCTGTCTCTCCTGTCTCCCCTGTCGCTCCTGTCGCTCCTGTCGCCCCTGTCGCCCCTGTCGCCCCTGTCTCTCCGGCAGGTGTGCTTCCAGATGTTTCCGGGGGCGGAGCAGCTGGAGCAGCACATGGAGGTTCATCTGTACGTTTGCTCCGTCTGCGGAGACAAGTTCAGGCTCAGGAAGGACATGAGGGCCCACTGCAGCACCGTGCACAACAAGAGAGTCTGAACCGAGCCGCAACCGAGCTGCAACCGAGCCGCAACCGAGCCGCAACCCATCCACATCTGACCCGGAGCCAACCCGGAACTGACCTGCAACCAACCCAACAACGACCCACGATCTGCCAACAACCCACCCGGAACCTGCAGCCACCACCTGCCCACAACTGATCTGCAACCTGCCCCCAACCTGCCCCCAACCTGCCCACAACCTGCCCACAACTGATCTGCAACCTGCCCCCAACCTGCCCCCAACCTGCCCACAACCTGCCCACAACCTGCCCCCAACCTGCCCCCAACCTGCCCCCAACCAGCCCACAACCAGCCCACAACCGGGTCATAACCGGGTCATAACCGGGTCATAACCGGGTCATAACCGACCCAAACAACACCAGAGCCGTGTACAGACCCTCGAGACCAGTGGTTCTTAACCTGGTTGGACTGAGCCCCAGGGGTTCGGGGTCAGACTCAGGGGGTCAGGGGTTCGGGGTCAGACTCAGGGGGTCAGGGGTTCGGGGTCAGACTCAGGGGGTCAGGGGTTCGGGGTCAGACTCAGGGGGTCAGGGGTTCGGGGTCAGACTCAGGGGGTCAGGGGTTCAGGGTCAGACTCAGGGGTTCGGGGTCAGACTCGTATGTTTGGTGATGACCCTATGTCGAGCAAAAAGAGAAAGTGGTCGGTCGAATATGTGAATATGGATTCACACATTTGCACCAATGAAATATAGAAACCTGTGTTTGAATTTGAAAAAAAACAAATTTTATTTTTCCAATTAAGAAGAGTTCATTTAATCTTTATTTAACCAGGAAAGTCCCATTGAGACTCTTCTGAAGGGAGTCCTGCCACACACACTCCACTTTCACACGAGGCAGTGTGGGGGAAGTGTCTTGCCAAAGGACACAGCAGCAGTTTTTGCCCCTGGGGACCCCCCTGTGGCCCCTGGAATTCCCAGTGTCTCCATCTAAGTCCAGACCCTGAGCACCTGAGGTCTGAGGGGATCAGGCTTGTGAAACTAGTGGAGTTCAGCACCTCCAAGAAGGTTAAGAACCACTGACCCAAACCCTCCAGACCCCCAAACCCTCCAGACCCTCCAATCCCTCCGGATCCTCCAGACCCTCCAAACCCTCCAGACCCTCCAGACCCTCCAAACCCTCCAGACCCTCCAGACCCTCCAAACCCTCCAGACCCTCCAAACCCTCCAGACCCTCCAAACCCTCCAAACCCTCCAGACCCTCCAAACCCTCCAAACCCTCCAGACCCTCCAAACCCTCCAAACCCTCCAGACCCTCCAGACCCTCCAAACCCTCCAGACCCTCCAGACCCTCCAGACCCTCCAGACTCTCCAAACCCTCCAAACCCTCCAAACCCTCCACACCCTCCAGACCCTCCAGACTCTCAAAACCCTCCAGACCCTCCAGACACTCCAAACCCTCCAAACCCTCCAAACCCTCCACACCCTCCAGACCCTCCAGACCCTCAAAACCCTCCAGACCCTCAAAACCCTCCAAACCCTCCAGACCCTCCAAACCCTCCAGACCCTCCAGACCCTCCAAACCCTCCAGACCCTCCAAACCCTCCAGACCCTCCAGACCCTCCAGACCCTCCAAACCCTCCAAACCCTCCAGACCCTCCAAACCCTCCACACCCTCCAGACCCTCCAGACCCTCCAGACCCTCCAGACCCTCCAGACCCTCCAAACCCTCCAGACCCTCCAGACCCTCCACACCCTCCAGACCCTCCAGACTCTCCAAACCCTCCAAACCCTCCAAACCCTCCACACCCTCCAGACCCTCCAAACCCTCCAAACCCTCCAAACCCTCCAGACCCTCCAGACCCTCCAGACCCTCCAGACCCTCCAGACCCTCCAAACCCTCCAAACCCTCCAGACCCTCCAGCCCCTCCAGCCCCTCCAGCCCCTCCAGACCCTCCAAACCCTCCAAACTCTCCAGACCCTCCAGACCCTCCAGACCAGAGCAGATCTGTGGAGAGGAGCACAGATCAGAGCAGGTGGAAACGCTTCAGTCTTGGGGACGGAACAGTTGACGTTTCACCTCAGTTTTCATCTCAGTTCGATGTTTTCTGCGATGTTCAAAACCGACTCCGTCCAAACGTCCTGAGGATCAGACGCCTCCTCATGCGACCTGCACCGGAGCAGCAAAGCATCATGGGCCGTGTAGTTCTGTTTGCACCAGAACACCAGATCGTCCCGAAGAAATGTACACCAAAGAGACTAAACCCGGACTAAACCCGGACTAAACCCGGACTAACCCCGGACTAACCCCGGACTAACAGGTTTATAAAAGCACTAACCTTTGTTCCCTTGTTGCCGTGACAATCGTCTGTAAAGTTTTTATTGAAATTCTCTATTGTGACGAGTCGTTTATTTGAGTCCAAACCCAGAAATAAACGATTTTACACAAAGTCTCCAAAGTGCTGCACAGGTTAAGTGAACACATTAAATAAAATAAAGAGTGGCTATAGCAAAGAAAAGGGAAGAGAAAACAGTCTTTTTTACGAGCGCGTCCGAGACACCAGGGGGCTCCACTGAGAAACAACTCTAGTTTCAAGAAAACTGGACAAAATTTGAGGGAAGAGACACATTCGGAAGGTTTTTGATCAAATCCAAAATGGCTGAAAATGGCGTCGTCGGGTGTGTGGGACTCTTTTTAACAAACTCCTACATGGCCACAAAATAAGATAAGATAAGATAAGATATCCTTTATTTGTCCCACAATGGGGAAATTTCAGTGTTGCAACGCACAGTAAAGAGAACAGCAAGAAACAGTAGCAGCAATAGAGTACAGTTAAGTTAAAAATAGACAAACACTATAAGGATCTATAAAGATAAGGATTATAAAACTATGTATCATATAAATTGGTATCTAAAAACTATATATACAATAAATTACTATCTTACATTATTGCACAGGGTCCCAGTATTGCACAGGCAGCAGAGTTAGCAGTGTTCATTGTAAAGTCTGACAGCAGCAGGAAGGAAAGACCTGCAGAACCTTCACACAGCGAGAGTGGATCAGTCTATCACTGAAGCTGCTCTGCAGAGCAGACAGGGCCCTGAAGAGGGGGAGACTCCAGGTCCAGCATAAAGGATATTGCAGAAAGTTCCGCGATAAACCTTTAATGACGTGTATTACCGAGTCAAATGGCATCGGCAGGATTTGACTTGATTTATTTATTTGAAGGGGACAATGCAATTTAATAAAACATATGACAATTTATAAGTTAAAAAAGCCAGAATTAGCCACAGGGCTGTTTTTCATCTGCAGTTCCCTGGTCCTGATGTCATAAAAGCAGTAAAATACAGAAATCTAAGTACAGACACAGTAGAGACATGAGACTGGACTGAACAGCACCAGACTGAGGAATATACAGCACCACAGGTCATTTCTTTAGTGCTGACGAATGAATCAATAATAATGCATCAGTTTTATACAGCGCCTTTCAGATCTGACGGGATCAGGCTTTGACGAGCCGCTATGGCCACATAATAAGCCATTTTCTCCAGTGTTTAGTGAAAGTCTTGTATGTTGTCGTGTAATTTCCCCTGGTGGACAGTTCCATTCCCTCTGCTCTCACAGGCCCACGGACTAAAGGTGGAAGAACAGTTTCCTCTCGTCACTCGCTCACTGTCGTTTCTGTTGTTGGGGCTAAATCATGAGGAACTTTGGAAATGAAGCATAAATCTGCAAACTTATAGGATAAGAAATCCAAACAGATCAAGAGATTTCACTTCAAGTACCTTTTTGCTAATAACGGCGCCCCCTAGAGGTCGAAGGCCACAGAATTTTTGGGAGGTCTAGAGTTCAGGGGCCGTGGGTCCAGGTCAGAATCAGAATCAGGTTTTATGTAAAACTCCGGCTGTTTAGAAGGACATGGAGAAGATCGATCAAACGATCTTCATCCCCAAACATATTTCAGATGTATTTGAAACTAAATGTGTTTCTACATGAGGCTGAAGCATAAACCCAAAGGCGAAAGAACTGAAATAACAAAGTCATTGTGGAAGTCAAATGTCCTGTTCTTCTTCTTATTGCACTGGTGATGATGCTGTGATGGACCAAACCCTTCACTGTGAACAGAGGAACTTCAGGGCGTGAACGGGCGAATGGGGCGAATGGGGCGAATGGGGCGAATGGGTTTATGGGTCAGGATATTGTCACGTTAGTTTGGGCCTTTCACAAACTGTTGGAGCTCCTCAGGTGTTTCCTTTACAAACTGTTAAAGTTTTCCACATGAGGCCGAGGATCAGGAGGAACGGGACCTGCAGCCGCTCCAGGTCCCCAGAACATCCCGGACTCCACCGAACCCCGAGGACCCGGAGACTCCACCGAACCCGCGGACCTGGAGACTCCACCGAACCCCGAGGACCTGGAGACCCCACCGAACCCCGAGGACCCGGAGACTCCACCGAACCCCGAGGACCTGGAGACCCCACCGAACCCCGAGGACCCGGAGACTCCACCGAACCCGAGGACCTGGAGACGCCACTGAACCCCGAGGACCTGGAGACTCCACCGAACCCCGAGGACCTGGAGACCCCACCGAACCCCGAGGACCCGGAGACTCCACCGAACCCCGAGGACCTGGAGACCCCACCGAACCCCGAGGACCCGGAGACTCCACCGAACCCGAGGACCTGGAGACTCCACCGAACCCGAGGACCCGGAGACTCCACCGAACCCCGAGGACCTGGAGACTCCACCGAACCCGAGGACCTGGAGACTCCACCGAACCCGAGGACCCGGAGACTCCACCGAACCCGAGGACCTGGAGACGCCACTGAACCCCGAGGACCCGGAGACTCCACCGAACCCCGAGGACCTGGAGACACCACCGAACCCCGAGGACCTGGAGACACCGAACCCCGAGGACCTGGAGACACCGAACCCTGAGGACCCGGAGACTCCACCGAACCCGAGGACCTGGAGACTCCACCGAATCCGAGGACCTGGAGACTCAACCGAACCCTGAGGACCCGGAGCCTCCACCGAACCCCGAGGACCTGGAGACACCGAACCCCGAGGACCTGGAGACTCCACCGAACCCCGAGGACCTGGAGACACCGAACCCCGAGGACCAGGAGACTCCACCGAACCCGAGGACCTGGAGACTCCACTGAACCCCGAGGACCTGGAGACTCCACCGAACCCGAGGACCTGGAGACTCCACCGAACCCGAGGACCCGGAGACTCCACCGAACCCCGAGGACCTGGAGACTCCACCGAACCCCGAGGACCTGGAGACACCGAACCCCGAGGACCTGGAGACACCACTGAACCCGAGGACCTGGAGCCTCACCGTGGACTCCAGGTCAGTAAGATAAGATAAGATAAGTCAGGACTTTCAACAGTCACAGAGGCTCCAGGACAGTTTAGTGCAAAAAAGGAGAAAAGTCTGATGCAATTAAGATAAACAATAAGAATAAAAATAGAAATAAAAATAGAAATAAAAATATAAAGTGAATATGTACAAAATTTACACAGAGTAAACCACATCACAGGTGCAGAGCAGAGGATTATGGGACATTTGTTTATTCTGAAGCTCCGCCTCCTTGTCGGGTCTTTGATGTAATTGGATTAAGCTTCGCCCCCCACGCTAAGCCACACCCCCTACCTGTCAATCAAACTGAGCTTTAGGACTTAGACCAGATTTAGACCGAGACCTGACGAGACCAGGTAAGACCCAGAGACAAACAGACCCGGGTTAGACCTGGGTTAGACCTGGTTTAGACCTGGTTTAGACCTTCAAACTCTGATGAAGCAATTCAGTGGTGATGATGTAACTCTAATGTGTTCATGTCAGATGCCCTCCCCGTGTGTCAGATGCCCTCCCCGTGTGTCAGATGCCCTCCCCCTGTGTCAGATGCCCTCCCCGTGTGTCAGATGCCCTCCCAGACCCTCGGGGTCAGAGCAGATTCCTGTTTGTTTAACTCATTTCCTTTAACGGCTTTTGGACCCGCCCTGAGACCGGCTCTAGTCCAGATCCTGCTCTAGTCCTGCTGCAGTCTCTGTCAGTCCGGGTCCTGGTTGAGTCCTGGTCCTGGTTGAGTCCTGGTCCTGGTTGAGTCCTGGTTGAGTCCCGGTCCTGGTTGAGTCATGGTCCTGGTTGAGTCCTGGTTGAGTCCTGGTCCTGGTTGAGTCCTGGTCCTGGTCGAGTCCTGGTCCTGGTCGAGTCCTGGTTGAGTCCTGGTCCTGGTTGAGTCCTGGTTGAGTCCTGGTCCTGGTTGAGTCCTGGTCCTGGTCGAGTCCTGGTTGAGTCCTGGTCCTGGTTGAGTCCTGGTTGAGTCCTGGTCCTGGTTGAGTCCTGGTTGAGTCCTGGTCCGGTTCTGGGTCTTCTGAGGTAGGTTTGCTCTGATCTTTCCTGTTCTTTTGGAGTCGTTGGAGGCGGAGCTCTGGGGTTTTGAAAGTAAACGCCGCGCTCTGATTGGTCGGTTCATCTGTTTATGTTTTAATTTAATTTTGCACATCCATCCATCCATCCATCTTCTTCCGCTTATCCGGGGCCGGGTCGCGGGGCAGCAGTCTAAGCAGGGGCTCCCAAGCTTCCTTCTCCCCAGCCACTTCCTCCAGCTCCTCCGGATGGACCCCGAGGCGTTCCCAGGCCAGCCGAGAGACATAGTCCCTCCAGCGTGTCCTGGGTCTTCCCGGGAGCCTCCCTACCGGTGGGACATGCCCGGAACACCTCCCGAGGGAGGCGTCCAGGAGGCATCCGGACCAGATGCCCGAACCACCTCAGCTGGCTCCTCTCGACGTGGAGGAGCAGCGACTCTACTCCGAGCTCCTCCCGTGTGACCGAGCTCCTCACCCTATCTCTAAGGGAGCGCCCGGCCACTCTGCGGAGGAAACTCATTTCGGCCGCTTGTATCCGCGATCTCGTTCTTTCTCGGTCATTACCCAGAGCTCATGACCATAGGTGAGGGGAGGAACGCAGATGGGTGACCGGTAAATCGAGAGCGCCTTCGGCTCAGCTCCCTCTTCACCACCACGGTCCGATACAGCGACTGCATCACTGCCGACGCCGCACCGATCCGCCTGTCAATCTCACGCTCCATCCTCCCCTCACTGAGAACAAGACCCCGAGATACTTGAACTCCTCCACTTGAGGCAGACTCCCCACCCACCCGGAGAGGGCAATCCACCTTTTTCCGGTCGAGAACCATGGCCTCGGATTTGGAACAGCTGATTCTCATCCCAGCCGCTTCACACTCGGCTGCAAACCGCCCCCAGTGCACGCTGCAGGTCCTGGTTCGATGGAGCCAACAGGACAACATCATCTGCAAAAAGCAGCGATGAAATCCTGTGGTCCCCCGAACTGGACCCCCTCCGGCCCCTGGCTGCGCCTAGAAATTCTGTCCATAAATACAATGAGACAGAACCGGTGACAAAGGGCAGCCCTGGAGTCCAACATGCACCGGGAACAGGTCTGACTTACTGCCGGCAATGCGAACACAGCTCCTGCTCCGGTCATACAGGGACCGGACAGCCCTTAGCAAAGGGCCCCGGACTCCATACTCCCGGAGCACCCTTCACAGGGCACCACGAGGGACACGGTCGAATGCTCTTCTCCAAGTCCACAAAACACATGTGGACTGGTTGGGCAAACTCCCATGAACCCTCGAGCACCCGATGGAGGGTGTAGAGCTGGTCCAGTGTTCCACGACCATGTCGAAAACCACACTGCTCCTCTCTTGAATCCGAGGTTCGACTATCGGCCGAACTCTCCTCTCCAGTACCCTGGCATTAGACTTTACCGGGAGGCTGAGGAGTGTGATTCCCCTGTAGTTGGAACACACCCTCCGGTCCCCCTTTTATACAGAGGGACCACCACCCCGGTCTGCCAGTCCAGAGGTACTGTTCCCCGACCGCCACGCGATGTTGTAGAGACGTGTCAGCCAAGACAGCCCCACAACACCCAGAGACTTAAGGTACTCAGGACGGATCTCATCCACCCCCGGAGCCTTGCCACCGAGGAGCTTTCCGACCACCTCAGTGACTTCGGCCAGGGTGATGGATGAGTCCGCCTCTGTCCCCAGCCTCGGCCTCCTCTTCGGAGGACGTGACGGTGGGATTGAGGGAGATCCCCAAAGTATTCCTTCCACCGCCCGACAACATCCCCAGTCGAGGTCAGCAGCTCTCCCCCCGCACTGTAAACAGTGTTGGTGAAGGACCGCTTCCCCCTCCTGAGGCGCCGGACGGTTTGCCAGAATTTCCTTGGGGCCGTCCGATAGTCCTCCTCCATGGCCTCCCCGAACTCCTCCCAGACCCGAGTTTTTGCCTCTGCAACCGCCCGGGCTGCAGCACGCTTGGCCCGACAGTACCCGTCAGCTGCCTCAGGAGTCCACCGGGCCAGTAAGGCCCGGTAGGACTCCTTCTTCAGCTTGACGGCATCCCTTACTTCCGGTGTCCACCACCGGGTTCGGGGATTGCCGCCGCGACAGGCACCGCAGACCTTACGGCCACAGCTACGAACGGCCGCATCGACAATGGAGGCTGAGAACGAAGCCCACTCGGGCTCCATGTCCCCAGCCTCCCTCGGGATCTGGGAGAAGCTCTCCCGGAGGTGTGAGTTGAAGGCCACACTGACAGAAGGTTCCGCCAGACGTTCCCAGCAGACCCTCACGATACGCTTGGGCCTGCCAGGTCTTTCCGGCTTCCCCCTCCGCCAGCGGACTCCAACTCACCACCAGGTGGTGATCAGTTGACAGCTCTGCCCCTCTCTTCACCCGAGTGTCCAAGACACACGGCCGGAGGTCAGATGACACGACAACAAAGTCGATCATCGACCTCCAGCCTAGGAGTCCTGGTGCCACGTGCACCGATGGACCCCTTGCTCGAACATGGTGTTCGTTATGGACAAACTGTGACTAGCACAGAAGTCCAATAACAGAACACCGCTCGGGTTCAGATCAGGAGGCCGTTCCTCCCAATCACCCCTCTCCAAGTGTCACTGTCGTTGCCCACATGGGCGTTGAAGTCCCCCAGTAGAACAACGGAGTCCCCGGTCGGTGTGTGCACTATCCAGTACCCCTCCCAGAGACTCCAAGAAGGCCGGGTACTCTGCACTGCTGTTCGCCCATAGGCCGACACCACAGTGAGAGACCTGTCCCCGACCCGAAGGCGCAGGGACGCGACCCTCTCGTTCACCGGGTAAACTCCCAACACGCAGCGGCTGAGCTGTGGGGCTATAAGCAAGCCCACGCCAGCTCGCCGCCGCTCCCCGCGGCCAACGCCAGAGAAATGGAGAGTCCAACCCTCTCAAGGAGTTGGGTTCCAGAGCCCAAGCTGTGCGTGGAGGTGAGGCCGACTATATCCAGCCGGTAACGCGCTCGACCTCCCGCACAAGCTCAGGCTCCTTCCCCCCAGCGAGGTGACATTCCATGTCCCCAGAGCTAGTCTCCATGTCCGGAGATCTGGTCGCGAGGCCCCTGCCTTCGACCGCCACCCAGATCTCTCCGCACCCAACCCCTATGGCTCCTCTCGCGGGTGGTGGGCTCCACCAGAGGGCGGCCCCACGTGGCTCCTTCGGGCTGGGCCCGGCCGGGCCCGGTGGGGAAAGGCCTGGCCACCAGGCACTCGCTGGCGTGCACCCACCCCAGGCCTGGCTCCAGGGTGGGGCCCCGGTGTCGCCATTCCGGGCGACGTAACTGGCCTCTGTATATTGATCATCATATGGGGCTTCTGAACCGCTCTTCGTCTGACCCGTCCCCCCGGACCTGTTTGCCTTGGGTGACCCTACCAGGGGCATAAAGCCCCCGACAACATAGCTCCTGGGATCATTCGGTTACTCAAACCCCTCCACCACGTTAAGGTGGCGGTTCGAGGAGGGGTAATTTTGCACATTTAAACTTTAATTTTATTTGCAAAATCATCTGAATAATGACACAGAAACCAGAAACCTGTCTAACCTCTGACCTGGAACCAGACCAAGACCAGCTCAAGACCTGGACCTGGCAGCACAGGGACCCTCACCCTCACAGCAGAAGGTTCTGGGTTCGATCGCGGGTCTTTCTGTGTGGAGTTTGCACGTTCTCCCCGTGTCTGGGCAGGTGTCCTTCAGGTTTCCTCCAGTTCAGGAGGTTTCTCTGATCCTGGTTCAGACACTGAAAGTTTTTCTCGTCCAGGTTCAGGTCCAGATCGGGTTCCGGTTCAGGACCATGTCTCCGACTCCTGCACTCTCGTATCTGGACCGAGTGGTTCTGGAGATTATCGAGACCGAGAGGGTCTACGTCAGAGACCTGAGGATGATCGTACAGGTAAGACCGGGTTTAGACTTGGTTTAGTCCTGGTTTAGTCCTGGTTTAGTCCTGGTTTAGTCCTGGTTTAGTCCTGGTTTAATCCTGGTTTAGGCCTGGTTTAGGCCTGGTTTAGTCCTGGTTTAGACCTGGTTTAGTCCTGGTTTAGTCCTGGTTTAGACCTGGTTTAGTCCTGGTTTAGTCCTGGTTTAGTCCTGGTTCAGTCCTGGTTTAGTCCTGGTTCAGTCCTGGTTTAGTCCTGGTTTAGTCCTGGTTTAGGCCTTGTCTATGTCAGACTCTCACACATGATGTCATGATGATGTCATGATGTCATGATGATGTCATGATGATGTCACGCTGTGCTGCGCTCTGATTGGTTCAGGATTACCTGGGACACCTCATCGACCAATCAGAGCTCAGCGTTCGGCCCGACCAGGTGTGCGCTCTGTTCGGGAACATCCAGGAGATCTACGAGTTCAACAGGTCAGTCCTGGTCTAGTCCCAGTCCAGGTCTAGTCCCGGTCTAGTCCCGGTCTGGTTCAGGTCTAGTCCTGGTCTGGTCCTGGTCTGGTCCTGGTCTGGTCCTGGTCTGGTCCTGGTCTAGTCCTGGTCTAGTCCTGGTCTAGTCCTGGTCTAGTCCTGGTCTCTGTTGCAGTGAGCTTCTTCTGGACCTGGAGCGCTGTGGACAGGACCCTGTGGAGGTGGCACGGTGCTTCGTCCTGAAGGTAAGAACCTGGTTTAGTCCTGGTTTAGTCCTGGTTCAGTCCTGGTTTAGTCCTGGTTCAGTCCTGGTTCAGTCCTGGTTTAGTCCTGGTTTACTCCTGGTTCAGTCCTGGTTCAGTCCTGGTTCAGTCCTGGTTTAGACCTGGTTTAGTCCTGGTTCAGTCCTGGTTCAGTCCTGGTTTAGTCCTGGTTTAGTCCTGGTTCTCTTCTGTTGCAGAGTGAGGACTTCCAGATCTACACTCAGTACTGCACCAACTACCCCAGGTACCAGGACTGGTCTGGGATCTCACCCGGTCTGCAGGGGGGTCTGAGCGGGTCTGGAGGTCTGGTCTAACCCCGGTCTGGTCTCGGTCCTGGTCTTAGGTCGGTCCGGGTCCTGGCCGAGGTCTTGAGGGACCAGACTTGGGCCCAGTTCCTGTGCGGGCGTCAGAAGGTCCTGGACTCTGCTCTGCCCCTGGGCTCATACCTCCTGAAACCAGTGCAGCGGGTCCTGAAGTACCACCTGCTGCTCCAGGTCCGGACCGGGACCGGGACTGGACCGGGACTGGACAAAGACTAAAGCAGGACTAAACCAGGACTAAACAAGGACTGAACCAGGTCTAAACCAGGACTAAGCAAGGACTAAACCAGGACTAAACCAGGACTAAACGTGGACTAAACATGGACTGAACCAGGTCTGGACCGGCCTCTGACCCTGGTCCGGTCTCTGGTCTGGTCTCTGGTCTCAGGAGGTCCGGTCTCGTTGGGACCCCTCGCAGGACGGCGCCGACGTCGTGGAGGCGGCGGTCGTTTCCATGACGACTGTGGCCTGGTTCATCAACGAGATGAAGAGACACCACGAGTCCAGCCTCAGGGTCCAGGTGAGTCCGGTCCTGGTCCTGGTCCTGGTCCTGGTCCTGGTCTGGTCCTGGTCCTGGTCCTGGTCCTGGTCCTGGTCTGGTCCTGGTCTGGTCCTGGTCTGGTCCTGGCCTGGGCTGGTCCGGGTCCTGGTCTGGTCCTGGTCTGGTCCTGGTCTGCTCCGGGTCCTGGCCTGGTCCCGGTCTGGTCCTGGTCTGGTCCCGGTCTGGTCCCGGTCTTGACCCTGGTCTCTGGTCCCAGGAGGTCCAGGCGCTCCTGGTGAACTGGCGCGGTCCGGACTTGGCCTCGTTCGGGCCTCTGGTTCTGGAGGGAACTTTCGGCCGCAGGAACCTGCTGCTGTTCCAGAAGGTTCTGCTCCTCACCAAGAAGAAGGGCCAGAACCTGGTCTACAAGACCCACATCACGGTGAGACCAGAACAGGACTAAACCAGGTCTAAACCAGGACCTGGGTTAGACCTAAACCCGGGTTTAGTCCTGGTTTAGTCCTGGTTTAGTCCTGGTTCAGTCCTGGTTTAGTCCTAGTTTAGTCCTGGTTCAGTCCTGGTTTAGTCCTGGTTTAGTCCTGGTTTAGTCCTGGTTTAGTCCTGGTTTAGTCCTGGTTTAGACCTGGTTTATTCCTGGTTCAGTCCTGGTTTAGACCTGGTTTAGTCCTGGTTTAGTCCTGGTTTAGTCCTGGTTTAGTCCTGGTTCAGTCCTGGTTCAGTCCTGGTTTAGACCTGGTTTAGTCCTGGTTTAGTCCTGGTTTAGTCCTGGTTTAGACCTGGTTTAGTCCTGGTTTAGTCCTGGTTTAGACCTGGTTTAGTCCTGGTTTAGACCTGGTTTAGTCCTGGTTCAGTCCTGGTTCAGTCCTGGTTCTGTTTCAGGGCTGGACTCTCATGTTGATCGAAAATGCTCGTGATTCGTTGAGTTTTGCCGTCACTCACTACAGACGCCCCAAACAGCCAATCACATTACAGGTGAGTGTAAGCCCCGCCCCCACAGGCACACGGGAGGGCATCTGACACACGGGAGGACATCTGACACACGGGGAGGGCATCTGACACACGGGGAGGGCATCTGACACACGGTGAGGGCATCTGACACAGGGGGAGGGCATCTGACACACGGGGAGGGCATCTGACACACGGGAGGGCATCTGACACACGGGAGGGCATCTGACACACGGGAGGGCATCTGACACACGGGGAGGGCATCTGACACACGGGAGGGCATCTGACACACGGGAGGGCATCTGACACACGGGAGGGCATCTGACACAGGGGAGGGCATCTGACACACGGGAGGGCATCTGACACAGGGGGAGGGCATCTGACACACGGGAGGGCATCTGACACAGGGGAGGGCATCTGACACACGGGGAGGGCATCTGACACACGGGAGGGCATCTGACACACGGGGAGGGCATCTGACACACGGGGAGGGCATCTGACACACGGGAGGGCATCTGACACACGGGGAGGGCATCTGAACCTGGATCTGGACCCGGGCCTGGACCTGGACTAGGACTAGACCCTGATGTGGATCCAGACCCAGACCTGGACCTGGAACTGGACCTGGACCCAGACCAGACCAGGACCAGGACCAGGATCAGGACCTGGACCCAAATCTGGACTAGATCCCGGTCTGTGGGAGGGCATCTGACTCTCTCTGGTCCAGGCTGGGTCTGTGGGAGGGCATCTGACTCTCTCTGGTCCAGGCTGGGTCTGTGGGAGGGCATCTGACTCTCTCTGGTCCAGGCTGGGTCTGTGGGAGGGCATCTGACTCTCTCTGGTCCAGGCTGGGTCTGTGGGAGGGCATCTGACTCTCTCTGGTCCAGGCTGGGTCTGTGGAGCAGAAGCGTCTCTGGACTCGTCACATCAAACGCCTCATTTTAGAAAACCACAAGAGCCGGATGCCCCGGAGGGTGAGACCCGACTGGACCCGACTGGACCCGACTGGACCCGACTGGACCCGACTGGACCCGGACCGGACCCGACTGGACCTGGACCGGACCCGACTGGACCCGACTGGACCCGACTGGACCCGACTGGACCCGGACCGGACCCGACTGGACCCGACTGGACCCGACTGGATCCGACTGGACCCGACTGGACCCGGACCGGACCCGACTGGACCCGACTGGACCCGGACCGGCCCCGACTGGACCCGACTGGACCCGGACCGGACCCGGACCGGACCCGACTGGATCCGACTGGACCTGGACCGGACCCGACTGGACCCGGCTGGACCCGACTGGACCCGACTGGACCTGGACCGGACCCGACTGGACCCGACTGGACCCGACTGGACCCGACTGGACCCGGACCGGACCCGACTGACCTGGGCCGGACCCGGCTTGGACCCGACTTGGATCCGACTGACCCGCTGGACCCGGACCGGACCCGGCTGGACCCGGCTGGGCCCGGACCGGCCCCGACTGGGCCCGGCTTGGACCCGGACCGGACCCGGACCGGACCCGACTGGATCCGACTGGACCTGGACCGGACCCGACTGGACCCGACTGGACCCGACTGGACCCGACTGGACCTGGACCGGACCCGACTGGACCCGACTGGACCCGACTGGACCCAACTGGACCTGGACTGGACCCGACTGGACCCAACTGGACCCGACTGGACCAGGACCGGACCCGACTGGACCCGACTAGATCCGACTGGATCCGACTGGACCCGACTGGACCCGGACCGGACCCGACTGGACCCGACTGGACCCGGACCGGCCCCGACTGGACCCGACTGGACCTGGACCAGACCCGACTGGACCCGGACTGGACCCGGACTGGACCCAGACCTGGACTAGACCTGGACCTGGACCCAGACTAAACCCAGACCTGGACCCAGATAGACCTGGACCTGGACTAGGACCCAGACCCGGACCCGGACCCGGACTAGACCCGGACCCAGATTACACCCAGACTGGACCTGGACCCGGATCCGGACTACACCCGGACCTGGACCCTGACCTGGACCTCAACTTGGACTAGACCCAGACCTGGACCAGGACTAAACCCAGACCCGGACCTGGACCTGGACTAGACCCGGACTAGACCCAGACCTGGACCCGACCTGGACCTGGACCCAGACCCAGACCTCAACCTGGACTAGACCAGGACTAAACCCAGACCCGGACCTGGACTAGAGCCGGACCCAGACCCGGACCCGGACTAGACCTGGACCTGAACTAGACTATACTAGACCAGGACTAAACCAGGACTAAACCCAGACTAGACCTGGATTAGACCTAGACTAGACCTGGTTTAGACCTGGTTCAGTCCTGGTTCAGTCCTGGTTTAGTCCTGGTTTAGTTCTGGTTCTGACCTGGTTCTGTTTCAGGTCCAGGAAAAGTTCCTGGAGCAGAATCCGTTCTGTGAGTTTTGAGGAACATTTTAGTCCAGTTTTGGTTCTGGTCCTGGTTCTGACCCGGTTCTGTTTCAGGTCGGCTCAGATACAGCTCCGAGGAACAGCTCAAGACCTCCCTGCACCGAGGTACGGACCGGACCTGGACCGGACCTGAACCGGACCTGGACCAGACCTGGTTCAGACCTGGTCCAGACCCGGGGTTTTGCCTCTGTGTTTTTCAGTGAGAAGTGGGTCTACAGACAGAGACCAGACCAAACCAGGACCAACTGAGGCCGTGGGGACTTCAGAACCAGACCAGAACCCAGACCTGGAACAGAACCAGGATCCAGACCAGAACCAGGATCCAGACCAGAACCAGGACCAGGACCTCCAGGTGAACCAGACTCATGTGAGACTCGGGTCTGTGGTCTGAGGACTAAACCCGGACTCTGTTCTACAGGAGTTCAAAAGACCTCCACCCAGAGACCAGGACCCGGACCTGGACCAGGGACTAGACCAGGATCTGGACCAGGCTCTGGACCAAGGTCTAGACCAGGGACTGAACCAGGACTGGGACTATCGGCCTCTGACGTCTGAGACCGAGTCAGAGGAAGACCTGCTCTCAGAACCAGTCCTAGACCGGACCCGGACCAGGACTCTGAGCTGGACCTCACCCAGACCGGGCAGACCCAGCTGGACCGGGTCCCCCAGACCCACCTGGACCCCAGATCCAGTGAGTCCCAGATCTGAGTCCAGACCAGGACTTATGACTGGGAAGAGAGTCCCAGAAATGCGACTTCTTCCAGACCCGGTCTCAGGTCTGGACCCGGTCTTTGGTCCGGACCCGGTCTCAGGTCCGGACCCGGTCTCAGGTCCGGACCCGGTCTCAGGTCCAGACCCAGTCTCAGGTCCAGACCCGGTCTTTGGTCCAGACCCGCGCTCTGGTCCAGACCCGGTCTCAGGTCCGGACCCGGTCTTTGGTCCAGACCCGCTCTCTGGTCCAGACCCGGTCTCAGGTCCAGACCCGGTCTCAGGTCCAGACCCGGTCTTGGTGCTGGGGAACGTCAGGAGGAGGCGGGACTCTAGCCTGTCACTCAGAGACCGGCTGCTGATGGAGAAGATCCGGACTTACTACAAGACCCAGGTCCCGACCAGGACCCGGACTAGGACCAGGAGGAGGGAGAGTCTGGACCACATCCCCCTGGGCCTGGTCCAGACCTCAGTCCACAGGATCCAGGAGAAGACCTGGTCCGGTGAGTCTCAGGACGGACTCGATCCGGCCCAACATTATGAACGGACCAATCAGACGCCTCCTTTCCCCGAGGCGCCTCCCCCTGGCGTTAGCAACAGGTTTGATTGACAGTGTCGCCAAGCGTGTGGGGGGGAGGGGGCGTGGCCTTCAGCAGCCTGGCTCCTGATTGGCTCGTTGGTTCCTATGGGAATCGAACCCTCGACCTTCAGCGTTCCTCTCTCCACAGAGTCCAGGATCCGGACCAGGACCAGGACCAGGACCCGGGCCGAACTGGACCCAGAACCGGGACTGGACCAGGACCGGTCTGAGATGATTCGGATCTGGAGAGAACTCGACCGACAAAACCAGACCAAAACCAGAAGAACCAGACCACGAGCGTCTTCATACAGGTGACCGGGTTTAGACCGGGTTTAGTCCTGGTTTAGTCCTGGTTTAGTCCTGGTTTAGACCTGGTTTAGTCCTGGTTTAGTCCTGGTTCAGTCCTGGTTCAGTCCTGGTTTAGACCTGGTTTAGTCCTGGTTTAGACCTGGTTTAGTCCTGGTTTTGTTTGCAGTTGGGAGGCGGATGATGAGGAGGACCAGACTCGGTCCAAAGTCCAGGTTTTGGCTCGGAGGTTCAGCCTGAAGACCAAGACCAAGACCAAGACCAGGACCAGGACTCTCCCTCCCCGTGGCGGGTCCAGACCAGGTCTAGTCCGGACCCGGGTCCCACAGGAGGACCGTAAGTCTGAGTCTTTAGTCCGTCCTGTCCTAAAGCATCACCTCCTAACCTCCTCGTCTCCTCTGTCCTCGTCTCCTCTGTCCTCATCTCCTCTGTCCTCGTCTCCTTGTCTCCTTCAGGTGAGTCTGTGGAGGAAAGTGACGAGACAAAGAGTCAAAGCCCGAGACCCAAGAACAGGTGAAGAACCAGGACTGAACCAGGACTAAACCAGGACTAAACCAGGACTGAACCAGGAATGAACTGGGACTAAACCGGGACTGAACCGGGACTGAACCGGCACTGAACCGGGACTGAACCGGGACTAAACCGGGACTGAACCGGGACTGAACCGGGACTGAACCGGGACTAAACCGGGACTGAACCGGGACTGAACCGGGACTGAACCGGCACTGAACCGGCACTGAACCGGGACTGAACCGGGACTGAACCGGGACTGAACCGGGACTAAACCGGGACTGAACCGGCACTGAACCGGGACTAAACCGGGACTGAACCGGGACTGAACCAGGACTGAACCAGGACTAAACCAGGACTGAACCAGGACTAAACCAGGACTGAACCAGATCTACTTGTGTTTTTCAGATCAGTAGATGCTCAGATTGACCCTCAGGACCAAACCCAGGATTCAGACCAGGACTTGGATTCATACCCGGACTTGGATTCAGACCCGGACTTGGATTCAGACCCGGACTTGGATTCAGACCCGGACCTGGGGGTGTCCGTCCTGGAGGTCACGAGGAGCTTTGAGTCCAAATGTTCAGGAACCTTCAGAGAAACTGAAGATCTGCAGAAGCTCAGAGAGAAACGGGCCTCACCAGGACCTGCTCAAGACTCTGGACCGAGACCAGACCAGGACTCAGGACTGAACCAGGACTCAGGACTAAACCAGGACTCAGGACTAGACCGGGACTCAGGACCAACTGTGGACGAGGTGAGACTGAGATTTGAAGGAAAAATCAAAACAACAAATTCACAAAAAGAAAAATTTAACAGAAATAAAACAGGATCTGAGACAAAACCTGGACCGGACCAGGGACCAGACCAGAGACCGGACCAGGGACCGGACCAGGGACTGGACCAGAGACCGGACCAGGGACCGGACCAGAGACCGGACCAGGGACCAGACCAGGGACCGGACCAGGGACCAGACCAGGGACCGGACCCAAAGTCCCGGGAGAGGTTTCTGCGAGCGAAAGAGAGGTTCAACATGAAACCAGACCAGAGACCGGGACTAAAACCAGACCAGAGACCGGGACTAAAACCAGACCAGAGACCGGGACTAAAACCAGACCAGAGACCGGGACTAAAACCAGACCAGAGACCGGGACTAAAACCAGACCAGAGACCGGGACTAAAACCAGACCAGAGACCGGGACTAAAACCAGACCAGAGACCGGGACTAAAACCAGACCAGAGACCGGGACTAAAACCAGACCAGAGACCGGGACTAAAACCAGACCAGAGACCGGGACTAAAACCAGACCAGAGACCGGGACTAAAACCAGACCAGAGACCAGATCCAAACATAAGTCCGGAGTTTGTGAAAAATAAATTTGATTCAAGACAAACAACAAAACCTGAGAAGAAAAGAGTCAAACCAGGACCGATCCAAGTCCCAGACCTGAGCCCAAGACCTGACCCAAATCCTGGACCAGACCAGGACCAGTACCAAGACCAGGGTCTGGTCCAGATCCGGTCTCCCACAAGTCGAGAAAAGATCTGTGTTTGGGCCGTTTCAGAACTCCGCAAACTCTACCAGGAACAGACCCAGTCCAGACCAGGGACCGGACCAGGGTCCGGACCAGGGATCGGACCAGGGACCGGACCAGAGACCGGACTAGAGTCTAGATCTGAGTCCAGACGAGATTCTAGAGATCAGAACCAGAATGAGCCACCAAACCTCAACCGGGTTAGAGTCCTGAGGCAGAGGTTCCAGGACTAAACCAGGACTAAACCAGGACTAAACCAGGACTGAACCAGGACTGAACCAGGACTAAACCAGGACTAAAGCAGGACTAAAGCAGGACTGAACCAGGACTAAACCAGGACTAAACCAGGACTGAACCAGGACTAAAGCAGGACTAAAGCAGGACTGAACCAGGACTAAACCAGGACTAAACCAGGACTGAACCAGGACTAAACCAGGACTGAACCAGGACTAAACCAGGACTAAACCAGGACTAAACCAGGACTAAAGCAGGACTAAAGCAGGACTAAAGCAGGACTGAACCAGGACTAAAGCAGGACTAAAGCAGGACTGAACCAGGACTAAACCAGGACTGAACCAGGACTGAACCAGGACTGAACCAGGACTAAACCAGGACTAAACCAGGACTGAACCAGGACTGAACCAGGACTAAAGCAGGACTAAAGCAGGACTAAAGCAGGACTAAAGCAGGACTAAAGCAGGACTAAAGCAGGACTAAACCAAGACTAAAGCAGGACTAAAGCAGGACTGAACCAGGACTAAACCAGGACTGAACCAGGACTGAACCAGGACTAAACCAGGACTAAACCAGGACTGAACCAGGACTGAACCAGGACTGAAGCAGGACTAAAGCAGGACTAAACTAAGACTAAAGCAGGACTAAAGCAGGACTAAAGCAGGACTGAACCAGGACTAAACCAAGACTAAACCAGGACTGAACCAGGACTAAACCAAGACTAAAGCAGGACTAAAGCAGGACTAAAGCAGGACTGAACCAGGACTGAACCAGGACTAAACCAGGACTGATGTACATGTTTGTATTTTTAAATGTTTCTGTTTGTCTCTAAATAAAATCAGACTAAATCTCGGTGTTTCTTTTCTCTCAGTAAAAGTTCATCTCGGATCGTGTCGTATTATTTAATAATTAACGTAAAACGCGTAATTCTGATCCGGCCTCACTGCGCCCCCTGCTGCCCGAGCGGAGCACGTCCTGCCCTGGACAGGAGGATTTCAGCAAAACAAAGAATAAAAAATAATACAAATACATTTTATTCCAGAGTAGAATCGCTCAGTCGTCCGGGTCCACGAGGAGAAATTCAGTTTGTCGATGGGACAAAA
Organism: Odontamblyopus rebecca; assembly: GCA_030686955.1. NCBI lineage: Eukaryota > Metazoa > Chordata > Actinopteri > Gobiiformes > Gobiidae > Odontamblyopus > Odontamblyopus rebecca. The sequence goes on from CM060673.1 coordinate 2,125,499, forward strand.
GTTTTCGACCTAAATAAACGTTTGGCCATTTTATTTTCAGGGCAAATATGAGATTATAAATGGGTTTAGTGTCTGTATATAAGTGTATATCTGTATATAATAATATACAGTTCATGGTTCGCCGCCCTCAGCTCCACAGATCTGATCTTACAGCTGAACATCTGAGCCGCGCGTGACCGAGGCGCATCTGGAGGAATCTGGAGCTGTCACTCACTGGCGCCGTGACGTCACCTCTCCCTTCCGTTTCCGGTCCGGGAGGGGGCGGGGTGCGTTCCCGAGGGTCAAGTGCGCGCGCGGCAGCAGGGGCGCACTTCCGGTCTGTGCGCAGTTCCTTTCACAGTAAAAGCCTCTTTGCAGGAAAAATAAAAACTGTTTTTACACCGGATGCCCTCCCTGACACAGCACGAGCCCTAAAGAGAAAACAAGAACGACAAGAAAAACAGATGAACAAATGCTCCAGGAGGATCTCGGACCGGATGTTCTGTGGTTCTGGTTCTGGAGCTCGTCTGAGTCAGATCTGCACAAACGCGAGTCTGTTACTATGGCAACACACGGGGACAAACATGTGATGTTTGTTTGTGTCAATGTTTCAAACTAAACCAAACTAAAGCCGGAGCTTCAGAGGCTCAAGAGTTTCAGTCTCAGTAGTTTCGGTAGTTTCAGTCTCAGTAGTTTCAGTAGTTTCAGTAGTTTCAGTAGTTTCAGTTTCAGTAGTTTCAGTAGTTTCGGTAGTTTCAGTAGTTTCAGTAGTTTCAGTAGTTTCAGTAGTTTCGGTAGTTTCAGTCTCAGTAGTTTCTGTAGTTTCAGTAGTTTCAGTAGTTTCAGTTTCAGTAGTTTCAGTAGTTTCGGTAGTTTCAGTCTCAGTAGTTTCAGTAGTATAAGTAGTTTCTGTAGTTTCAGTATCATTAGTTTCATGAGTTTCGTTACATTCAGTAGTTTCGGTAGTTTCAGGAGCTTCAGTAGTTTCAGTCTCAGTAGTTTCGGTAGTTTCAGTAGTTTCAGTAGTTTCAGTCTCAGTAGTTTCAGTAGTTTCAGTAGTTTCAGTCTCAGTAGTTTCAGTAGTTTCAGTAGTTTCAGGAGCTTCAGTAGTTTCAGTAGTTTCAGTCTCAGTAGTTTCAGTAGTTTCAGTAGTTTCAGTTTCAGTAGTTTCAGTAGTTTCAGTAGTTTCAGTTTCAGTAGTTTCAGTAGTTTCAGTCTCAGTAGTTTCAGTAGTTTCAGTCTCAGTAGTTTCAGTAGTTTCAGTCTAAGTAGTTTCAGTAGTTTCAGTAGTTTCAGTAGTTTCAGTAGTTTCAGTCTCAGTAGTTTTCAGGAGCTTCAGTAGTTTCAGTAGTTTCAGTCTCAGTAGGTTTCGGTAGTTTCAGTAGTTTCAGTAGTTTCAGTTAGTTTCAGTTTCAGTAGTTTCAGTAGTTTCAGTCTCAGTAGTTTCAGTAGTTTCAGTCTCAGTAGTTTCAGTAGTTTCAGTAGTTTCAGGAGCTTCAGTAGTTTCAGTAGTTTCAGTCTCAGTAGTTTCAGTAGTTTCAGTAGTTTCAGTAGTTTCAGTCTCAGTAGTTTCGGTAGTTTCAGTAGTTTCAGTAGTTTCAGTCTCAGTAGTTTCAGTAGTTTCAGTCTCAGTAGTTTCAGTAGTTTCAGTAGTTTCAGTTTCAGTAGTTTCAGTAGTTTCAGTTTCAGTAGTTTCAGTAGTTTCAGTCTCAGTAGTTTCAGTAGTTTCAGGAGCTTCAGGAGCTTCAGTAGTTTCAGTAGTTTCAGTAGTTTCAGTAGTTTCAGTCTCAGTAGTTTCAGTAGTTTCAGTCTCAGTAGTTTCAGTAGTTTCAGTCTCAGTAGTTTCGGTAGTTTCGGTAGTTTCAGTAGTTTCAGTCTCAGTAGTTTCAGTAGTTTCAGTCTCAGTAGTTTCAGTAGTTTCAGTCTCAGTAGTTTCAGTAGTTTCAGTTTCAGTAGTTTCAGGAGCTTCAGTAGTTTCAGTAGTTTCAGTCTCAGTAGTTTCAGTAGTTTCAGTAGTTTCAGTAGTTTCAGTAGTTTCAGTCTCAGTAGTTTCAGTAGTTTCAGTAGTTTCGGTAGTTTCAGTAGTTTCAGTAGTTTCAGTCTCAGTAGTTTCAGTAGTTTCAGTAGTTTTCAGTAGTTTCGGTAGTTTCGGTAGTTTCAGTAGTTTCGGTAGTTTCAGTCTCAGTAGTTTCAGTAGTTTCAGTTTCAGTAGTTTCAGTAGTTTCGGTAGTTTCAGTCTCAGTAGTTTCTGTAGTTTAAGTAGTTTCTGTAGGTTTCTGTAGTTTCAGTAGTTTCAGGAGCTTCAGGGAGCTTCAGGAGCTTCAGGAGCTTCAGGAGTTTCTGTAGTTTCAGTCTCAGTAGTTTCAGGAGCTTCAGTAGGTTTCAGTAGTTTCAGTAGTTTCAGGAGCTTCAGGAACTTCAGGAGCTTCAGGAGTTTCTGTAGTTTCAGTCTCAGTAGTTTCAGGAGCTTCAGTAGTTTCAGTAGTTTCAGTCTCAGTAGTTTCAGTAGTTTCAGTAGTTTCAGTCTCAGTGGTTTCAGTAGTTTCAGTGGTTTCAGTCTCAGTGGTTTCGGTAGTTTCAGTAGTTTCAGTCTCAGTAGTTTCAGTAGTTTCAGTAGTTTCAGTAGTTTCAGTCTCAGTAGTTTCAGTAGTTTCAGTAGTTTCAGTAGTTTCAGTAGTTTCAGTAGTTTCAGTCTCAGTAGTTTCAGTAGTTTCAGTAGTTTCAGTCTCAGTAGTTTCAGTAGTTTCAGTAGTTTCAGTCTCAGTAGTTTCAGTAGTTTCAGTCTCAGTAGTTTCAGGAGCTTCAGGAGCTTCAGGAGTTTCAGTAGTTTCAGTAGTTTCAGTCTCAGTAGTTTCAGGAGCTTCAGTAGTTTCAGTAGTTTCAGTCTCAGTAGTTTCAGTAGTTTCAGTAGTTTCAGTAGTTTCAGTCTCAGTAGTTTCAGTAGTTTCAGTAGTTTCAGTCTCAGTAGTTTCAGTAGTTTCAGTCTCAGTAGTTTCAGTAGTTTCAGTAGTTTCAGTTTCAGTAGTTTCAGTAGTTTCAGTCTCAGTAGTTTCAGTAGTTTCAGTAGTTTCAGTAGTTTCAGTCTCAGTAGTTTCGGTAGTTTCAGGAGCTTCAGTAGTTTCAGTCTCAGTAGTTTCGGTAGTTTCAGTAGTTTCAGTAGTTTCAGTAGTTTCAGTTTCAGTAGTTTCAGTAGTTTCAGTAGTTTCAGTAGTCTCAGTAGTTTCAGTAGTTTCAGGAGCTTCAGGGCTTCAGTGGTTTCAGTAGTCTCAGTAGTTTCAGTAGTTTCAGTCTCAGTAGTTTCAGTAGTTTCAGTAGTTTCGGTAGTTTCAGTCTCAGTAGTTTCGGTAGTTTCAGTTTCAGTAGTTTCAGTAGTTTCAGTAGTTTCAGTTTCAGTAGTTTCAGTAGTTTCAGTCTCAGTAGTTTCAGTAGTTTCAGTCTCAGTAGTTTCAGTAGTTTCAGTAGTTTCAGTAGTTTCAGTAGTTTCAGTCTCAGTAGTTTCAGTAGTTTAAGGAGCTTCAGTAGATTCGGTGGTTTCAGTCTCAGTGGTTCAGTGGTTTTCAGTAGTTTCGGTAGTTTCAGGAGTTTCAGTAGTTTCAGTCTCAGTAGTTTCAGTAGTTTCAGTAGTTTCGGTAGTTTCAGTCTCAGTAGTTTCAGTAGTTTCAGTAGTTTCAGTCTCAGTAGTTTCAGTAGTTTCAGTACTTTCAGTAGTTTCGGTAGTTTCAGTCTCAGTAGTTTCAGTAGTTTCAGTAGTTTCAGTATATGAAGTTTCAGTAGTTTAAGTAGTTTCAGGGCTTCAGGGCTTCAGGAGCTTCAGGAGTTTCGGTAGTTTCAGTCTCAGTAGTTTCAGTAGTTTCAGTAGTTTCAGTAGTTTCAGTTTCAGTAGTTTCAGTAGTTTCGGTAGTTTCAGTCTCAGTAGTTTCAGTAGTTTCAGTAGTTTCAGTAGTTTCAGTTTCAGTAGTTTCAGTAGTTTCGGTAGTTTCAGTCTCAGTAGTTTCAGTAGTTTCATTAGTTTCAGTTTCAGTAGTTTCAGTAGTTTCAGTAGTTTCAGTAGTTTCGGTAGTTTCAGTCTCAGTAGTTTCTGTAGTTTCAGTAGTTTCAGTAGTTTCAGTTTCAGTAGTTTCAGTAGTTTCGGTAGTTTCAGTCTCAGTAGTTTCTGTAGTTTCAGTAGTTTCAGGAGCTTCAGGAGCTTCAGGAGTTTCAGTAGTTTCAGTAGTTTCAGTCTCAGTAGTTTCAGGAGCTTCAGTAGTTTCAGTAGTTTCAGTCTCAGTAGTTTCGGTAGTTTCAGGAGCTTCAGTAGTTTCAGTCTCAGTAGTTTCAGTAGTTTCAGTAGTTTCAGTCTCAGTAGTTTCAGTAGTTTCAGTCTCAGTAGTTTCAGTAGTTTCAGTAGTTTCAGGAGCTTCAGTAGTTTCAGTAGTTTCAGTCTCAGTAGTTTCAGTAGTTTCAGTAGTTTCAGTTTCAGTCTCAGTAGTTTCGGTAGTTTCAGGAGCTTCAGTGGTTTCAGTCTCAGTAGTTTCAGTAGTTTCAGTTTCAGTAGTTTCAGTAGTTTCAGTAGTTTCAGTTTCAGTAGTTTCAGTAGTTTCAGTTTCAGTAGTTTCAGTAGTTTCAGTCTCAGTAGTTTCAGTAGTTTCAGTCTCAGTAGTTTCAGTAGTTTCAGGAGCTTCAGGAGCTTCAGTAGTTTCAGTAGTTTCAGTAGTTTCAGTAGTTTCAGTCTCAGTAGTTTCAGTAGTTTCAGTCTCAGTAGTTTCGGTAGTTTCAGTCTCAGTAGTTTCAGTAGTTTCAGTCTCAGTAGTTTCAGTAGTTTCAGTCTCAGTAGTTTCAGTAGTTTCAGTAGTTTCGGTAGTTTCAGTCTCAGTAGTTTCAGTAGTTTCAGTCTCAGTAGTTTCAGTAGTTTCAGTAGTTTCGGTAGTTTCAGTCTCAGTAGTTTCAGTAGTTTCAGTCTCAGTAGTTTCAGTAGTTTCAGTCTCAGTAGTTTCAGTAGTTTCAGTAGTTTCGGTAGTTTCAGTAGTTTCAGTCTCAGTAGTTTCAGTAGTTTCAGTAGTTTCAGTCTCAGTAGTTTCAGTAGTTTCAGTAGTTTCAGTAGTTTCAGTTTCAGTAGTTTCAGTAGTTTCAGTCTCAGTAGTTTCAGTAGTTTCAGTCTCAGTAGTTTCAGTAGTTTCAGTAGTTTCAGTAGTTTCAGTAGTTTCAGTCTCAGTAGTTTCAGTAGTTTCAGGAGCTTCAGGAGCTTCAGTAGTTTCAGTAGTTTCAGTAGTTTCAGTAGTTTCAGTCTCAGTAGTTTCAGTAGTTTCAGTAGTTTCAGTAGTTTCAGTCTCAGTAGTTTCAGTAGTTTCGGTACTTTCAGTAGTTTCGGTAGTTTCAGTCTCAGTAGTTTCAGTAGTTTCAGTAGTTTCAGTAGTTTCAGTCTCAGTAGTTTCAGTAGTTTCAGTCTCAGTAGTTTCAGTAGTTTCAGTCTCAGTAGTTTCAGTAGTTTCAGTAGTTTCAGTCTCAGTAGTTTCGGTAGTTTCAGTAGTTTCAGTAGTTTCAGTCTCAGTAGTTTCGGTAGTTTCAGTAGTTTCAGTAGTTTCAGTAGTTTCAGTAGTTTCAGTCTCAGTAGTTTCAGTAGTTTCAGTCTCAGTAGTTTCAGTAGTTTCAGTCTCAGTAGTTTCAGTAGTTTCAGTTTCAGTAGTTTCAGTAGTTTCAGTAGTTTCAGTAGTTTCAGTCTCAGTAGTTTCAGTAGTTTCAGTAGTTTCGGTAGTTTCAGTAGTTTCAGTCTCAGTAGTTTCAGTAGTTTCAGTAGTTTCAGTCTCAGTAGTTTCAGTAGTTTCAGTCTCAGTAGTTTCAGTAGTTTCAGTAGTTTCAGGAGCTTCAGTAGTTTCAGTAGTTTCAGTCTCAGTAGTTTCAGTAGTTTCAGTCTCAGTAGTTTCAGTAGTTTCAGTAGTTTCAGTTTCAGTAGTTTCAGTAGTTTCAGTCTCAGTAGTTTCAGTAGTTTCAGTAGTTTCAGTCTCAGTAGTTTCGGTAGTTTCAGTAGTTTCAGTAGTTTCAGTAGTTTCAGTAGTTTCAGTCTCAGTAGTTTCAGTAGTTTCAGTCTCAGTAGTTTCAGTAGTTTCAGTAGTTTCAGTCTCAGTAGTTTCAGTAGTTTCAGTAGTTTCAGTTTCAGTAGTTTCAGTAGTTTCAGTCTCAGTAGTTTCGGTAGTTTCAGTAGTTTCAGTAGTTTCAGTCTCAGTAGTTTCAGTAGTTTCAGTCTCAGTAGTTTCGGTAGTTTCAGTAGTTTCAGTAGTTTCAGTAGTTTCAGTCTCAGTAGTTTCAGTAGTTTCAGTCTCAGTAGTTTCGGTAGTTTCAGTAGTTTCAGTAGTTTCAGTAGTTTCAGTAGTTTCAGTCTCAGTAGTTTCAGTAGTTTCAGTAGTTTCGGTAGTTTCGGTAGTTTCGGTAGTTTCAGTCTCAGTAGTTTCAGTAGTTTCAGTCTCAGTAGTTTCAGTAGTTTCAGTCTCAGTAGTTTCGGTAGTTTCAGTCTCAGTAGTTTCGGTAGTTTCGGTAGTTTCAGTAGTTTCGGTAGTTTCGGTAGTTTCAGTAGTTTCGGTAGTTTCAGTAGTTTCGGTAGTTTCAGTAGTTTCAGTCTCAGTAGTTTCAGTAGTTTCAGTAGTCTCAGTAGTTTCAGTAGTTTCAGTCTCAGTAGTTTCAGTAGTTTCAGTAGTTTCGGTAGTTTCGGTAGTTTTGGTAGTTTCGGTAGTTTCAGTAGTTTCGGTAGTTTCAGTAGTTTCGGTAGTTTCAGTCTCAGTAGTTTCAGTAGTTTCAGTCTCAGTAGTTTCAGTAGTTTCGGTAGTTTCGGTAGTTTCGGTAGTTTCGGTAGTTTCAGTAGTTTCGGTAGTTTCAGTAGTTTCGGTAGTTTCGGTAGTTTCAGTCTCAGTAGTTTCAGTAGTTTCAGTCTCAGTAGTTTCGGTAGTTTCAGTCTCAGTAGTTTCGGTAGTTTCGGTAGTTTCAGTAGTTTCGGTAGTTTCGGTAGTTTCAGTAGTTTCGGTAGTTTCAGTAGTTTCGGTAGTTTCAGTAGTTTCAGTCTCAGTAGTTTCAGTAGTTTCAGTCTCAGTAGTTTCAGTAGTTTCAGTCTCAGTAGTTTCGGTAGTTTCGGTAGTTTCAGTAGTTTCGGTAGTTTCAGTAGTTTCGGTAGTTTCAGTAGTTTCGGTAGTTTCAGTAGTTTCGGTAGTTTCAGTAGTTTCAGTCTCAGTAGTTTCAGTAGTTTCAGTCTCAGTAGTTTCAGTAGTTTCAGTCTCAGTAGTTTCGGTAGTTTCGGTAGTTTCAGTAGTTTCGGTAGTTTCGGTAGTTTCGGTAGTTTCAGTCTCTGGTCTCTTATTGTGGAGGGGCAGTGGCGGAAGTGCGCGTGCGTGTGTGCAGCTTGGCGCGCGCTCCCGCGGTCGGCCATTTCCCGAGTCTCCTCCGGACTCAGGCCAAACCCAGAACCGGCCCAAGTCCCGGACCAGGACCGGACCAAGACCAGGGCCCGGACCAGACCCGCGGAGCCAGAACCGCGGAACCGGAACCCCTCACCTGTCCGTGCGCGCGCGCGTGTCCTGAGCGGGCACGCGCACAGAACCGTATCATGGAGCCGCGCGCACCGGCCTGCTCCCGCGAGCCCCGGGACCTGCTCTAGACCCGGTTTAGTCCTGGTTTAGTCCGAGTCCAGTCCGAGTCCAGGTCTGGGATTCAACACTTCCGAACCGAGTCGCGGAACCGACGCTTCGTCTGGACTTCACCCGCTTCAGAGGCTCCTCCCGCGGCCTCAGCCCGCAGCCCGCCCCGGGACCGAGCCCCGGGTCCGAGTCCCGGGACCCGGAACCCGGAACCAGCACCAGCCCCGGGACCAGCCCCGGGACCAGCGGACTGTCCTGAAATCTGTGACCGGAAAACACGCTCCCATCCCGGACTCCCAGGTCAGGAAGACCGGCCCCTGCGCAGGGCTCAGCCCTGATTTAGACCGGAAGGAGCGGTCCTGCTTTAGTCCTGCTTTAGTCCTGCTTTAGTCCTGGTTTAGTCCTGGTTTAGTCCTGCTTTAGTCCTGCTTTAGTCCTGGTTTAGTCCTGCTTTAGTCCTGCTTTAGTCCTGCTTTAGTCTTGGTTTAGTCCTGCTTTAGTCTTGGTTTAGTCCTGCTTTAGTCTTGGTTTAGTCCTGCTTTAGTCCTGCTTTAGTCCGGCTTTAGTCCGGCTTTAGTCCTGCTTTAGTCTGGCTTTACTCCGGCTTTAGTCCTGGTTTAGTCCTGCTTTAGTCCTGCTTTAGTCCTGGTTTAGTCCTGGTTTAGTCCTGCTTTAGTCCTGCTTTAGTCCTGGTTTAGTCCTGCTTTAGTCCTGCTTTAGTCCTGCTTTAGTCTTGGTTTAGTCCTGCTTTAGTCTTGGTTTAGTCCTGCTTTAGTCTTGGTTTAGTCCTGCTTTAGTCCTGCTTTAGTCCGGCTTTAGTCCTGCTTTAGTCCTGCTTTAGTCCTGCTTTAGTCCTGCTTTAGTCTTGGTTTAGTCCTGCTTTAGTCCTGGTTTAGTCCTGCTTTAGTCCTGGTTTAGTCCTGCTTTAGTCTTGGTTTAGTCCTGCTTTAGTCTTGGTTTAGTCCTGCTTTAGTCCTGCTTTAGTCCTGCTTTAGTCCTGCTTTAGTCCTGGTTTAGTCCTGCTTTAGTCCTGCTTTAGTCCTGCTTTAGTCCTGGTTTAGTCCTGGTTTAGTCCTGCTTTAGTCCTGGTTTAGTCCTGCTTTAGTCCTGCTTTAGTCTTGGTTTAGTCCAGCTTTAGTCCTGCTTTAGTCTTGGTTTAGTCCAGCTTTAGTCCTGCTTTAGTCTTGGTTTAGTCCTGCTTTAGTCTTGGTTTAGTCCAGCTTTAGTCCTGCTTTAGTCTTGGTTTAGTCCTGCTTTAGTCTTGGTTTAGTCCAGCTTTAGTCCTGCTTTAGTCTTGGTTTAGTCCTGCTTTAGTCCTGCTTTAGTCTTGGTTTAGTCCTGCTTTAGTCCCGCTTTAGTCTCGGTTTAGTCCCAGTTTAGTCCCAGTTTAGTCCTGCTTTAGTCCCGCTTTAGTCCCGCTTTAGTCCCGCTTTAGTCCCGCTTTAGTCCTGGATTTAGTCCTGGATTTAGTCCTGATTTTAGTCCTGATTTTAGTCCTGTTTTAGTCCTGTTTTAGTCCTGCTTTAGTCCTGCTTTAGTCCTGCTTTAGTCTTGGTTTAGTCCTGCTTTAGTCCTGGTTTTAGTCCCGATTTTAGTCCCGCTTTAGTCCCGCTTTAGTCCCGCTTTAGTCCTGCTTTAGTCCTGATTTTAGTCCTGATTTTAGTCCTGATTTTAGTCCCGCTTTAGTCCTGCTTTAGTCTTGGTTTTAGTCCTGATTTTAGTCCTGCTTTAGTCCTGCTTTAGTCCTGCTTTAGTCCTGCTTTAGTCTTGGTTTAGTCCTGCTTTAGTCCTGGTTTTAGTCCTGGTTTTAGTCCTGGTTTTAGTCCTGGTTTTAGTCCTGATTTTAGTCCCGCTTTAGTCCCGCTTTAGTCCCGCTTTAGTCCCGCTTTAGTCCTGGATTTAGTCCTGGATTTAGTCCTGATTTTAGTCCTGCTTTAGTCCTGCTTTAGTCCTGCTTTAGTCCTGCTTTAGTCCTGGTTTTAGTCCTGGTTTTAGTCCTGGTTTTAGTCCTGGTTTTAGTCCTGGTTTAGTCCTGGTTTAGTCCTGGTTTAGTCCTGCTTTAGTCCTGCTTTAGTCCTGCTTTAGTCCTGCTTTAGTCCTGCTTTAGTCCTGCTTTAGTCCTGCTTTAGTCCTGCTTTAGTCTTGGTTTAGTCCTGCTTTAGTCCTGCTTTAGTCCTGGTTTAGTCCTGGTTTAGTCCTGGTTTTAGTCTTGGTTTAGTCCTGCTTTAGTCCTGCTTTAGTCCAGGTTTAGTCCTGCTTTAGTCCTGGTTTTAGTCTTGGTTTAGTCCAGGTTTTAGTCCTGCTTTAGTCCTGCTTTAGTCCTGGTTTTAGTCTTGGTTTAGTCCAGGTTTTAGTCCTGCTTTAGTCCTGGTTTTAGTCTTGGTTTAGTCCAGGTTTTAGTCCAGGTTTTAGTCCTGCTTTAGTCCTGCTTTAGTCCTGCTTTAGTCCTGGTTTAGTCCTGGTTTTAGTCTTGGTTTAGTCCAGGTTTAGTCCTGCTTTAGTCCTGGTTTAGTCCTGGTTTTAGTCTTGGTTTAGTCCAGGTTTAGTCCTGCTTTAGTCTTGGTTTAGTCCTGCTTTAGTCCAGGTTTAATCCTGGTTTTAGTCCTGCTTTAGTCCTGTTATAGTCCTGCCTTAGTCTTGGTTTAGTCCAGGTTTAGTCCTGCTTTAGTCTTGGTTTTAGTCTTGGTTTAGTCCAGGTTTTAGTCCTGCTTTAGTCTTGGTTTAGTCCTGCTTTAGTCTTGGTTTAGTCCTGGTTTTAGTCCTGCTTTAGTCCAGGTTTAATCCTGGTTTTAGTCCTGGTTTTAGTCCTGGTTTTAGTCCTGGTTTTAGTCCTGGTTTTAGTCCTGGTTTTAGTCCTTGTTTTAGTCCTTGTTTTAGTCCTGGTTTTAGTCCTGGTTTTAGTCCTGGTTTTAGTCCTGGTTTTAGTCCTGGTTTTAGTCCTGGTTTAGTCCTGGTTTAGTCCTGGTTTTAGTCCTGGTTTAGTCTTGGTTTAGTCCTGCTTTAGTCCAGGTTTAGTCCTGGTTTTAGTCCTGATTTTAGTCCTGCTTTAGTCCTGCTTTAGTCCTGCTTTAGTCCTGCTTTAGTCTTGGTTTAGTCCTGCTTTAGTCCTGCTTTAGTCCTGGTTTAGTCCTGGTTTAGTCCTGGTTTTAGTCTTGGTTTAGTCCTGCTTTAGTCCTGCTTTAGTCCTGCTTTAGTCCAGGTTTAGTCCTGGTTTAGTCCTGGTTTTAGTCTTGGTTTAGTCCTGCTTTAGTCCAGGTTTAGTCCTGCTTTAGTCCTGGTTTTAGTCTTGGTTTAGTCCAGGTTTAGTCCTGCTTTAGTCCTGGTTTTAGTCTTGGTTTAGTCCAGGTTTTAGTCCTGCTTTAGTCCTGCTTTAGTCCTGGTTTAGTCCTGCTTTAGTCCTGGTTTTAGTCTTGGTTTAGTCCTGGTTTTAGTCTTGGTTTAGTCCTGCTTTAGTCCTGCTTTAGTCCAGGTTTAGTCCTGGTTTAGTCCTGCTTTAGTCTTGGTTTAGTCCTGCTTTAGTCCAGGTTTAGTCCTGGTTTTAGTCCTGATTTTAGTCCTGCTTTAGTCCTGCTTTAGTCTTGGTTTAGTCCTGCTTTAGTCCTGGTTTAGTCCTGGTTTAGTCCTGGTTTAGTCCTGGTTTAGTCCTGGTTTAGTCCTGGTTTTAGTCTTGGTTTAGTCCTGCTTTAGTCCTGCTTTAGTCCTGGTTTAGTCCAGGTTTAGTCCTGGTTTAGTCCTGGTTTTAGTCTTGGTTTAGTCCAGGTTTTAGTCCTGCTTTAGTCCTGCTTTAGTCCTGCTTTAGTCCTGGTTTTAGTCTTGGTTTAGTCCAGGTTTTAGTCCTGCTTTAGTCCTGGTTTTAGTCTTGGTTTAGTCCAGGTTTTAGTCCTGCTTTAGTCCTGCTTTAGTCCTGCTTTAGTCCTGCTTTAGTCCTGCTTTAGTCTTGGTTTAGTCCTGGTTTTATTCCTGCTTTAGTCCTGGTTTAGTCCTGGTTTTAGTCTTGGTTTAGTCCAGGTTTAGTCCTGCTTTAGTCTTTGTTTAGTCCTGCTTTAGTCCAGGTTTAATCCTGGTTTTAGTCTTGGTTTAGTCCAGGTTTAGTCCTGCTTTAGTCTTGGTTTTAGTCTTGGTTTAGTCCAGGTTTTAGTCCTGCTTTAGTCTTGGTTTAGTCCTGCTTTAGTCTTGGTTTAGTCCAGCTTTAGTCCTGCTTTAGTCCGGCTTTAGTCCGGCTTTAGTCCTGGTTTAGTCCTGCTTTAGTCCTGCTTTAGTCCTGCTTTAGTCCTGCTTTAGTCCTGGTTTAGTCCTGCTTTAGTCCTGCTTTAGTCCTGGTTTAGTCCTGGTTTAGTCCTGCTTTAGTCCTGCTTTAGTCCTGGTTTAGTCCTGCTTTAGTCCTGCTTTAGTCCTGCTTTAGTCTTGGTTTAGTCCTGCTTTAGTCTTGGTTTAGTCCTGCTTTAGTCTTGGTTTAGTCCTGCTTTAGTCCTGCTTTAGTCCGGCTTTAGTCCTGCTTTAGTCCGGCTTTAGTCCGGCTTTAGTCCTGCTTTAGTCTGGCTTTACTCCGGCTTTAGTCCTGGTTTAGTCCTGCTTTAGTCCTGGTTTAGTCCTGCTTTAGTCTTGGTTTAGTCCTGCTTTAGTCTTGGTTTAGTCCTGCTTTAGTCCTGCTTTAGTCCGGCTTTAGTCCGGCTTTAGTCCTGGTTTAGTCCTGCTTTAGTCCTGCTTTAGTCCTGCTTTAGTCCTGGTTTAGTCCTGGTTTAGTCCTGCTTTAGTCCTGCTTTAGTCCTGCTTTAGTCCTGGTTTAGTCCTGCTTTAGTCCTGCTTTAGTCCTGCTTTAGTCTTGGTTTAGTCCTGCTTTAGTCCTGCTTTAGTCTTGGTTTAGTCCTGCTTTAGTCTTGGTTTAGTCCTGCTTTAGTCCTGCTTTAGTCCTGCTTTAGTCCTGCTTTAGTCCTGCTTTAGTCCGGCTTTAGTCCTGCTTTAGTCCTGCTTTAGTCCTGCTTTAGTCCGGGTTTAGTCCTACTTTAGTCCTGCTTTAGTCCCGCTTTAGTCTCGGTTTAGTCCCAGTTTAGTCCCAGTTTAGTCCTGCTTTAGTCCCGCTTTAGTCCCGCTTTAGTCCCGCTTTAGTCCCGCTTTAGTCCCGCTTTAGTCCCGCTTTAGTCCTGGATTTAGTCCTGGATTTAGTCCTGATTTTAGTCCTGATTTTAGTCCTGTTTTAGTCCTGTTTTAGTCCTGTTTTAGTCCTGCTTTAGTCCTGCTTTAGTCTTGGTTTAGTCCTGCTTTAGTCCTGGTTTTAGTCCCGATTTTAGTCCCGCTTTAGTCCCGCTTTAGTCCCGCTTTAGTCCTGCTTTAGTCCTGATTTTAGTCCTGATTTTAGTCCTGATTTTAGTCCTGATTTTAGTCCTGATTTTAGTCCCGCTTTAGTCCTGCTTTAGTCTTGGTTTTAGTCCTGATTTTAGTCCTGCTTTAGTCCTGCTTTAGTCCTGCTTTAGTCCTGCTTTAGTCTTGGTTTAGTCCTGCTTTAGTCCTGGTTTTAGTCCTGGTTTTAGTCCTGGTTTTAGTCCTGGTTTTAGTCCTGATTTTAGTCCCGCTTTAGTCCCGCTTTAGTCCCGCTTTAGTCCCGCTTTAGTCCTGGATTTAGTCCTGGATTTAGTCCTGATTTTAGTCCTGCTTTAGTCCTGCTTTAGTCCTGCTTTAGTCCTGCTTTAGTCCTGGTTTTAGTCCTGGTTTTAGTCCTGGTTTTAGTCCTGGTTTAGTCCTGGTTTTAGTCCTGGTTTAGTCTTGGTTTAGTCCTGCTTTAGTCCAGGTTTAGTCCTGGTTTTAGTCCTGATTTTAGTCCTGCTTTAGTCCTGCTTTAGTCCTGCTTTAGTCCTGCTTTAGTCTTGGTTTAGTCCTGCTTTAGTCCTGCTTTAGTCCTGGTTTAGTCCTGGTTTAGTCCTGGTTTTAGTCTTGGTTTAGTCCTGCTTTAGTCCTGCTTTAGTCCAGGTTTAGTCCTGCTTTAGTCCTGGTTTTAGTCTTGGTTTAGTCCAGGTTTTAGTCCTGCTTTAGTCCAGGTTTAGTCCTGCTTTAGTCCTGGTTTTAGTCTTGGTTTAGTCCAGGTTTTAGTCCTGCTTTAGTCCTGGTTTTAGTCTTGGTTTAGTCCAGGTTTTAGTCCTGCTTTAGTCCTGCTTTAGTCCTGCTTTAGTCCTGGTTTAGTCCTGGTTTTAGTCTTGGTTTAGTCCTGGTTTTATTCCTGCTTTAGTCCTGGTTTCGTCCTGGTTTTAGTCTTGGTTTAGTCCAGGTTTAGTCCTGCTTTAGTCTTGGTTTAGTCCTGCTTTAGTCCAGGTTTAATCCTGGTTTTAGTCCTGCTTTAGTCCTGTTATAGTCCTGCCTTAGTCTTGGTTTAGTCCAGGTTTAGTCCTGCTTTAGTCTTGGTTTTAGTCTTGGTTTAGTCCAGGTTTTAGTCCTGCTTTAGTCTTGGTTTAGTCCTGCTTTAGTCTTGGTTTAGTCCTGGTTTTAGTCCTGCTTTAGTCCAGGTTTAATCCTGGTTTTAGTCCTGGTTTTAGTCCTGGTTTTAGTCCTGATTTAGTCCTGCTTTAGTCCTGCTTTAGTCCTGGTTTTAGTCCTGGTTTTAGTCCTGCTTTAGTCCTGGTTTTAGTCCTGGTTTTAGTCCTGGTTTTAGTCCTGGTTTTAGTCCTGGTTTAGTCCTGGTTTAGTCCTGGTTTTAGTCCTGGTTTAGTCTTGGTTTAGTCCTGCTTTAGTCCAGGTTTAGTCCTGGTTTTAGTCCTGATTTTAGTCCTGCTTTAGTCCTGCTTTAGTCCTGCTTTAGTCCTGGTTTAGTCCTGGTTTAGTCCTGGTTTAGTCCTGGTTTAGTCCTGGTTTAGTCCTGGTTTAGTCCTGGTTTTAGTCTTGGTTTAGTCCTGCTTTAGTCCTGCTTTAGTCCTGCTTTAGTCCAGGTTTAGTCCTGGTTTAGTCCTGGTTTTAGTCTTGGTTTAGTCCTGCTTTAGTCCTGCTTTAGTCCAGGTTTAGTCCTGCTTTAGTCCTGGTTTTAGTCTTGGTTTAGTCCAGGTTTTAGTCCTGCTTTAGTCCTGGTTTTAGTCTTGGTTTAGTCCAGGTTTTAGTCCTGCTTTAGTCCTGCTTTAGTCCTGCTTTAGTCCTGCTTTAGTCCTGCTTTAGTCTTGGTTTAGTCCTGGTTTTATTCCTGCTTTAGTCCTGGTTTAGTCCTGGTTTTAGTCTTGGTTTAGTCCAGGTTTAGTCCTGCTTTAGTCTTTGTTTAGTCCTGCTTTAGTCCAGGTTTAATCCTGGTTTTAGTCTTGGTTTAGTCCAGGTTTAGTCCTGCTTTAGTCTTGGTTTTAGTCTTGGTTTAGTCCAGGTTTTAGTCCTGCTTTAGTCTTGGTTTAGTCCTGCTTTAGTCTTGGTTTAGTCCTGGTTTTAGTCCTGCTTTAGTCCAGGTTTAATCCTGGTTTTAGTCCTGCTTTAGTCCTGCTTTAGTCCTGTTATAGTCCTGCCTTAGTCCAGGTTTTAGTCCAGGTTTTAGTCCAGGTTTTAGTCCAGGTTTAAGTCCAGGTTTAAGTCCAGGTTTAAGTCCAGGTTTAAGTCCAGGTTTTAGTCCAGGTTTTAGTCCAGGTTTTAGTCCAGGTTTTAGTCCAGGTTTAAGTCCAGGTTTAAGTCCAGGTTTAAGTCCAGGTTTAAGTCCAGGTTTTAGTCCAGGTTTTAGTCCAGGTTTTAGTCCAGGTTTTAGTCCAGGTTTTAGTCCAGGTTTTAGTCCAGGTTTAAGTCCAGGTTTAAGTCCAGGTTTAAGTCCAGGTTTAAGTCCAGGTTTAAGTCCAGGTTTAAGTCCAGGTTTAAGTCCAGGTTTAAGTCCAGGTTTTAGTCCAGGTTTAAGTCCAGGTTTAAGTCCAGGTTTAAGTCCAGGTTTAAGTCCAGGTTTAAGTCCAGGTTTAAGTCCAGGTTTAAGTCCAGGTTTAAGTCCAGGTTTTAGTCCAGGTTTTAGTCCAGGTTTTAGTCCAGGTTTTAGTCCAGGTTTTAGTCCAGGTTTTAGTCCAGGTTTTAGTCCAGGTTTTAGTCCAGGTTTTAGTCCAGGTTTTAGTCCAGGTTTTAGTCCAGGTTTTAGTCCAGGTTTTAGTCCTGGTTTAGTTTAAATGTTCCATGATCCTCGTTTCCTCGTCACAAACACCTGGAGTTTTGTTTCACTCACACATTTAACACATGACAGAAAACGCTCTGCTCCACCTCGTGATGTCATCGTGTGGTGATACAGGAAGTGCTCCACTGTGTTTTTAAACTCCACACAGCTTCACTAGAATCACCCGGATCGTTTCAGTCCTGGAGTCGCCTCGACTGAACTAAAGGGAAAAGGAGAAACCACCACCTGATGACATCACAGGGTGGAGCAGAGCGTCTGGAGCTTTGCAGATGAAACAGACGAATAATAAAGAGACAAACATGAAGGAAACAACATCAGAACCTCAGAACCTCAGAACCTCAGAACCTCAGAACCTCAGAACCTCAGAACCTCAGAACCTCAGAACCTCATAACCTCAGAACCTCAGAACCTCAGAACCTCAGAACATTAGAACCTCAGAACCTCAGAACCTCAGAACATTAGAACCTCAGAACCTCAGAACCTCAGAACCTCAGAACCTCAGAACCTCAGAACCTCAGAACATTAGAACCTCAGAACCTCAGAACCTCAGAACCTCAGAACATCAGAACATCAGAACATCAGAACATCAGAACATCAGAACATTAGAACATCAGAACCTCCTAAATTGTTCCTCTGACCTGCCCCAGGTTCTGACCCGGTCTCAGGATGTCGGCCCCGCGGCGGACCCCGGCCGTGACCCCGGCCGTGACCCCAGCCGTGACCCCGGCAGAGCAGCGGCTGCAGACCCTGTCGGCGCTCCTGTCGGGCCCGGCGCACCTGTCGGGGGCGGGGGCGGGGCTCGTGGGGGTGGAGACTCTCCTGGACCTTCTGCTCTGCTTCTGCTCCGAGTGCAGCCAAACCCCCCTGAGGCGCGAGAAGCACGTGCAGGACTTCCTCGAGAGCGGTGAGGCTGCACCTGTCTGCACCTGTCTGCACCTGTCTGCTCCTGTCTGCACCTGTCTACACCTGTCTACACCTGTCTGCTCCTGTCTGCTCCTGCCTGCTCCTGTCTGCACCTGTCTGCTCCTGCCTGCTCCTGTCTGCTCCTGTCTGCTCCTGTCTCCTCCTGCCTGCTCCTGTCTCCTCCTGTCTGCACCTGCCTGCTCCTGTCTGCACCTGCCTGCACCTGCCTGCACCTGTCTCCTCCTGTCTGCTCCTGTCTCCTCCTGTCTCCTCCTGTCTGCTCCTGTCTGCTCCTGTCTCCTCCTGTCTCCTCCTGTCTCCTCCTGCCTGCTCCTGCCTGCACCTGTCTGCTCCTGTCTCCTCCTGTCTGCTCCTGTCTCCTCCTGTCTGCTCCTGTCTGCTCCTGTCTCCTCCTGTCTCCTCCTGTCTCCTCCTGTCTGCTCCTGTCTGCTCCTGTCTCCTCCTGTCTGCTCCTGTCTCCTCCTGTCTCCTCCTGTCTCCTCCTGTCTCCTCCTGTCTGCTCCTGTCTGCTCCTGTCTGCTCCTGTCTCCTCCTGTCTCCTCCTGTCTCCTCCTGTCTGCTCCTGTCTCCTCCTGTCTGCTCCTGTCTCCTCTCACTTCTTCTTCTCCTCCTTCAGTTCGTCCGTTCACGGAGCGAGTTCAGGAGCTGCGTTTGCACCGAGACGATTTCGAGATCCTCAAAGTGATCGGACGAGGAGCGTTTGGAGAGGTGAGTCCTGGACCGGGTTTAGTCCTGGTTCAGTCCTGGTTCAGTCCTGGTTCAGTCCTGGTGTAGTCCAGGTTTAGTCCAGGTTTAGTCCTGGTTTAGTCCTGGTTTAGTCCAGGTTTAGTCCCGGTTTAGTCCCGGTTTAGTCCCGGTTTAGTCCTGGTTTAGTCCTGGTTTAGTCCTGGTTTAGTCCAGGTTTAGTCCTGGTTTAGTCCTGGTTTAGTCCTGGTTTAGTCCTGGTTTAGTCCTGGTTTAGACCTGGTTTAGACCTGGTTTAGTCCAGGTTTAGTCCAGGTTTAGTCCAGGTTTAGTCCCGGTTTAGTCCCGGTTTAGTCCCGGTTTAGTCCAGGTTTAGTCCTGGTTTAGTCCAGGTTTAGTCCAGGTTTAGACCTGGTTTAGTCCAGGTTTAGTCCTGGTTTAGTCCAGGTTTAGTCCAGGTTTAGTCCTGGTTTAGTCCAGGTTTAGTCCTGGTTTAGACCTGGTTTAGTCCTGGTTTAGTCCAGGTTTAGTCCAGGTTTAGTCCAGGTTTAGTCCTGGTTTAGACCTGGTTTAGTCCAGGTTTAGTCCTGGTTTAGACCTGGTTTAGACCTGGTTTAGTCCTGGTTTAGTCCAGGTTTAGTCCAGGTTTAGTCCAGGTTTAGTCCTGGTTTAGACCTGGTTTAGTCCAGGTTTAGTCCAGGTTTAGTCCAGGTTTAGTCCAGGTTTAGTCCAGGTTTAGTCCAGGTTTAGACCTGGTTTAGTCCAGGTTTAGTCCAGGTTTAGTCCTGGTTTAGTCCTGGTTTAGTCCAGGTTTAGTCCAGGTTTAGACCTGGTTTAGTCCAGGTTTAGTCCTGGTTTAGTCCAGGTTTAGACCTGGTTTAGTCCAGGTTTAGTCCTGGTTTAGACCTGGTTTAGACCTGGTTTAGTCCTGGTTTAGTCCAGGTTTAGTCCAGGTTTAGTCCTGGTTTAGACCTGGTTTAGTCCAGGTTTAGTCCTGGTTTAGACCTGGTTTAGACCTGGTTTAGTCCAGGTTTAGTCCAGGTTTAGTCCAGGTTTAGTCCAGGTTTAGTCCTGGTTTAGTCCTGGTTTAGTCCAGGTTTAGTCCAGGTTTAGTCCAGGTTTAGTCCAGGTTTAGTCCAGGTTTAGTCCTGGTTTAGTCCAGGTTTAGTCCAGGTTTAGTCCAGGTTTAGTCCAGGTTTAGTCCAGGTTTAGTCCAGGTTTAGTCCAAATGCTGTTTCTCTGATTTTGACAGATTATTGTAATATTATTATATAAATGACGTCATCATAATTTTCCCTCCGTCGACCTTCAGACTCACTGAAAACATCCATCTTCTCCTGCTTAATCTGGCTGGGTCACAGCAGCAGCACCTGACCCCCCCTGACCCCTCTGACCCCGCACCACCCCTGACCCCCTCTGACCCCCTGACCCCCTCTGACCCCGCACCACCCCTGACCACCCCTGACCCTCTGACCCCCCGACCCCCTCTGACCCCGCACCACCCCCGACCCCCTCTGACCCCGCACCACCCCTGACCCCCTAGGACCCCCTGACCCCCTCTGACCCCCTGACCACCCCTGACCCCCTGACCCTCCCTGCAGGTTTTGAGTTGATGGAGGAAACTCATCCAGACACGGGGAGAGCATGCAAACTCCACACAGAAAAAACTAACACACACACCTGTAACACACACACACACCTTTAACACACACACACACCTGTAACACACACACACACACACCTGTAACACACACACACACACCTGTAACACACACCTGTAACACACACACACCTTTAACACACACACACACCTGTAACACACACACACCTGTAACACACACACCTGTAACACACACACACCTGTAACACACACACACACCTGTAACACACACACACACCTGTAACACACACACACACCTGTAACACACACACACGCACACCTGTAACACACACACACACACCTGTAACACACACCTGTAACACACACACACCTGTAACACACACACCTGTAACACACACACCTGTAACACACACACACCTGTAACACACACCTGTAACACACACACACCTGTAACACACACACACACCTGTAACACACACACACCTGTAACACACACACACACACCTGTAACACACACACACCTGTAACACACACACACCTGTAACACACACACACACACACCTGTAACACACACACACACACCTGTAACACACACACACACACCTGTAACACACACACCTGTAACACACACACCTGTAACACACACACACCTGTAACACACACACACCTGTAACACACACACACACCTGTAACACACACACACACACACCTGTAACACACACCTGTAACACACACACACACACCTGTAACACACACACACACACCTGTCACACACACACCTGTAACACACACCTGTAACACACACACCTGTAACACACACACACACCTGTAACACACACACACACACACCTGTAACACACACACACCTGTAACACACACACACACCTGTAACACACACACACACCTGTCACACACACACACACACACACCTGTAACACACACACACACCTGTAACACACACACCTGTAACACACACACACACCTGTAACACACACACACACACCTGTAACACACACACACACCTGTAACACACACACACACCTGTAACACACACACACACACCTGTAACACACACACACACACACCTGTAACACACACCTGTAACACACACACACACACACCTGTAACACACACACACACCTGTAACACACACACACACCTGTAACACACACACACACACCTGTAACACACACACACACACCTGTAACACACACACACCTGTAACACACACACCTGTAACACACACCTGTAACACACACCTGTAACACACACCTGTAACACACACACACCTGTAACACACACACACACACACACCTGTAACACACACACACACCTGTAACACACACACACACCTGTAACACACACACACACACCTGTAACACACACACACACACCTGTAACACACACACACACACACCTGTAACACACACACACACACACCTGTAACACACACACACACACACACCTGTAACACACACACACCTGTAACACACACACACACACACCTGTAACACACACACACACCTGTAACACACACACACCTGTAACACACACACACCTGTAACACACACACACACACCTGTAACACACACACACCTGTAACACACACACACACACCTGTAACACACACACAGCTGTAACACACACACACCTGTAACACACACACACACCTGTAACACACACACACACACACCTGTAATACACACACACACCTGTAATACACACACACACCTGTAACACACACACCTGTAACACACACACACACACACCTGTAACACACACACACCTGTAACACACACACACACACCTGTAACACACACACACACACACCTGTCATACACACACACAAACACCTGTAACACACACACACACACCTGTAACACACACACCTGTAATACACACACACACCTGTAATACACACACACACCTGTAATACACACACACACCTGTAATACACACACACACCTGTAACACACACACACACACCTGTAATACACACACACAAACACCTGTAATACACACACACAAACACCTGTAACACACACACACACACACACCTGTAACACACACACACACCCGTAATACACACACACAAACACCTGTAACACACACACCTGTAACACAAACACCTGTAACACACACACAAACACCTGTAACACACACACACACACCTGTAACACACACACACACCTGTAACACACACACACCTGTAACACACACACACACCTGTAACACACACACACACACCTGTAACACACACACCTGTAACACAAACACCTGTAACACACACACACACACACCTGTAACACACACACACCTGTAACACACACACACACACACACACACACACACACACCTGTAACACACACACACACACCTGTAACACACACACACACCTGTAACACACACACACACACCTGTAACACACACACACACCTGTAACACACACACCTGTAACACACACACACACCTGTAACACACACACACACACCTGTAACACACACACACCTGTAACACACACACACACACCTGTAACACACACACACACCTGTAACACACACACACACCTGTAATACACACACACACCTGTAATACACACACACACCTGTAATATACACACACACACCTGTAACACACACACCTGTAACACACACACACACACCTGTAATACACACACACACACCTGTAATACACACACACAAACACCTGTAACACACACACCTGTAACACACACACACCTGTAACACACACACACACACACACCTGTAACACACACACACACACACCTGTAACACACACACACACCTGTAACACACACACACACCTGTAACACACACACACACCTGTAACACACACACAGACCTGTAACACACACACACACACCTGTAACACACACACCTGTAACACACACACACACCTGTAACACACACACACACACCTGTAACACACACACACACACCTGTAACACACACACACACCTGTAACACACACACCTGTAACACACACACACCTGTAACACACACACACCTGTAACACACCTGTAACACACACACACACACCTGTAACACACACCTGTAACACACACACACACCTGTAACACACACACACACCTGTAACACACACACACACCTGTAACACACACACACACACCTGTAATACACACACACAAACACCTGTAACACACACACCTGTAACACACACACACACACCTGTAACACACACACACACACCTGTAACACACACACACACACCTGTAACACACACACACACCCGTAATACACACACACAAACACCTGTAACACACACACACCTGTAATACACACACACACACCTGTAACACACACACACACCTGTAATACACACACACAAACACCTGTAACACACACCTGTAACACACACACAAACACCTGTAACACACACACACACACACCTGTAACACACACACACACACACCTGTAACACACACACACACACCTGTAACACACACACACACACCTGTAACACACACACACACACCTGTAACACACACACACACCTGTAACACACACACAAACACCTGTAATACACACACACAAACACCTGTAATACACACACACAAACACCTGTAACACACACACCTGTAACACACACACACACCTGTAATACACACACACACACCTGTAACACACACACACACCTGTAATACACACACACACACACCTGTAACACACACACACACACCTGTAACACACACACACACCTGTAACACACACACACACCTGTAACACACACACACACCTGTAACACACACACACCTGTAACACACACACACCTGTAACACACACACACACCTGTAACACACACACACACACACCTGTAACACACACACACACACCTGTAACACACACACACACACACCTGTAACACACACACCTGTAACACACACACACACCTGTAACACACACACACACACCTGTAACACACACACACACACCTGTAACACACACACACACCTGTAACACACACACACACACCTGTAACACACACACACACACCTGTAACACACACACACACACCTGTAACACACACACACACACCTGTAACACACACACACACACCTGTAACACACACACACACCTGTAACACACACACACCTGTAACACACACACACCTGTAACACACACACACACACCTGTAACACACACACACACCTGTAACACACACACACACACCTGTAACACACACACACCTGTAACACACACACACACCTGTAACACACACACACACACCTGTAACACACACACACACCTGTAACACACACACACACCTGTAACACACACACACACCTGTAACACACACACACACACCTGTCACACACACACACACACACCTGTAACACACACACACACCTGTAACACACACACACACACCTGTAACACACACACACCTGTAACACACACACACACACACCTGTAACACACACACACACACCTGTAACACACACACACCTGTAACACACACACACCTGTAACACACACCTGTAACACACACACACACCTGTAACACACACACACACACCTGTAACACACACACACCTGTAACACACACACACACACCTGTAACACACACACACACCTGTAACACACACACACACCTGTAACACACACACACACACCTGTAACACACACACACACCTGTAACACACACACACACCTGTAACACACACACACACCTGTAACACACACACACCTGT
This sequence comes from Odontamblyopus rebecca, assembly GCA_030686955.1. Classification (NCBI taxonomy): domain Eukaryota; kingdom Metazoa; phylum Chordata; class Actinopteri; order Gobiiformes; family Gobiidae; genus Odontamblyopus; species Odontamblyopus rebecca. Next base: position 2,149,141 of record CM060673.1, read on the forward strand.
AACACACACACACACACCTGTAACACACACACACACCTGTAACACACACACACACACCTTTAACACACACACACCTGTAACACACACACACACCTGTAACACACACACACACCTGTAACACACACACACACACCTGTAACACACACACACCTGTAACACACACACACACCTGTAACACACACACACACACACCTGTAACACACACACACACACCTGTAACACACACACACACACCTGTAACACACACACACCTGTAACACACACACACACACCTGTAACACACACACACACACCTGTAACACACACACACACACACCTGTAACACACACACACCTGTAACACACACACACACACACACCTGTAACACACACACACACCTGTAACACACACACACCTGTAACACACACCTGTAACACACACACACACCTGTAACACACACACACCTGTAACACACACACACACTTCGAGTTTTGAACATTTCACCTTCAGGAAACAAACAGAATTTGCATAAGAATGTGGAATGTGGCGTCGTTCCGAGGAACATACCTGAGACAGGTGTGTCAGACACACCCCGACAGGTGCGCTCCTGCACTCACATGTCTCCTCTCTCCTCACACCTTTCCTCTCTCCTCGTCTCCTTTCCTCAGGTTGCCGTGGTGAAGTTGAAAAACACAGAGAGAGTTTTTGCCATGAAAATCCTCAACAAATGGGAGATGCTAAAGCGAGCGGAGGTGAGTACTGCAGGTACTGCAAATACAAGTACTGCAGGTACTGCAGGTACTGTAAATACAAGTACTGCAGGTACTGCAAATACAAGTACTGCAGGTACTGCAGGTACTGCAAATACAAGTACTGCAGGTACTGCAAATACAAGTACTGCAGGTACTGCAGGTACTGCAGGTACTGCAAATACAATACTGCAGGTACTGTAAATACAAGTACTGCAGGTACTGCAAATACAAGTACTGCAGGTACTGCAGGTACTGCAAATACAAGTACTGCAGGTACTGCAAATACAAGTACTGCAGGTACTGCAGGTACTGCAGGTACTGCAAATACAAGTACTGCAGGTACTGCAGGTACTGCAAATACAAGTACTGCAGGTATTGCAAATACAAGTACTGCAGGTACTGCAAATACAAGTACTGCAGGTACGGCAAATACAATACTGCAGGTACTGCAAATACAAGTACTGCAGGTACTGCAAATACAAGTACTGCAGGTACTGCAAATACAAGTACTGCAGGTACTGCAAATACAAGTACTGCAGGTACTGCAAATACAAGTACTGCAGGTACTGCAAGTACTGCAAATACAAGTACTGCAGGTACTGCAAATACAAGTACTGCAGGTACTGCAAATACAAGTACTGCAGGTACTGCAAATACAAGTACTGCAGGTACTACAAATACAAGTACTGCAGGTACTACAGGTACTGCAAATACAAGTACTGCAGGTACTGCAAATACAAGTACTGCAGGTACTGCAAATACAAGTACTGCAGGTACTGCAAATACAAGTACTGCAGGTACTGCAAATAAAAGTACTGCAGGTACTGCAAATAAAAGTACTGCAGGTACTGCAAATAAAAGTACTGCAGGTACTGCAAATAAAAGTACTACAGGTACTGCAAATACAAGTACTGCAGGTACTACAGGTACTGCAAATACAAGTACTGCAGGTACTGCAAATACTGCAAGTACTGTTTAGGCCAAAGCACTCGGCTCCTGAACACAGCTTGTGTTACACATTTTTCTCTGCAAATCACTGCTAAAATACTAAAACTGCTGATACTGTGTTTTTAAAGTATATTTGCAGTGAGTAAAAGTACTTGTATGTGAGTAAAAGTACCTGTATGTGAGTAAAAGTACTTGTATGTGAGTAAAAGTACCTGTATGTGAGTAAAAGTACTTGTATGTGAGTAAAAGTACCTGTATGTGAGTAAAGTACCTGTGTGTGAGTAAAAGTACCTGTGTGTGAGTAAAAGTACCTGTGTGTGAGTAAAAGTACCTGTGTGTGAGTAAAAGTACCTGTGTGTGAGTAAAAGTACCTGTGTGTGAGTAAAAGTACTTGTATGTGATGTGATAAAAGCACCTGTAAAGAGAGCTGTACATGTGAGTAAAAGCAATCTGTATGTGAGTAAAAGCACCTGTATGTGAGTAAAAGTAGTATGTGAGAAGTGTGTGAGTAAAAGCACCTGTATGTGATAAAAGTGTGTGTGTATGTGAGTAAAAGTACTGTGTGAGTAAAAGCACCAGTGCACTGTGTGTGAGTAAAAGTGTGTGTGAGTAAAAGCACCTAGTGAGTACCTGTATGTAAAAGCATGCATGTGATAAAAGACCAGACAGATAAAAGACCTGCATGTGAGTAAAAGTACCAGATGTGAGTAAAGCACTTGTATGTGAGTAAAAGCACTGTATGTGAGTAAAAGCACCTGTATGTGAGCATGTGAGTAAAAGCACTGTATGTGATAAAAGCACTTGTGTGAGTAAAAGCACTGTATGTGAGAGTAAAAGTACCTGTATGTGAGTAAAAGCACCTGTATGTGAGTAAAAGCACTGTATGTGAGTAAAAGTACTGTATGTGAGTAAAAGCACCTGCATGTGAGTAAAAGCACCTGTATGTGAGTAAAGCACCAGATGTGAGTAAAAGCACCTGTATGTGAGTAAAAGTACCTGTGTGTATGTAAAAAGTACCTGTGTGTGAGTAAAAGTAAAAGTACCTGTATGTGAGTAAAAGTACTTGTATGTGAGTAAAAGTACCTGTATGTGAGTAAAAGTACCTGTATGTGAGTAAAAGTACTTGTATGTGAGTAAAAGTACCTGTATGTGAGTAAAAGTACCTGTATGTGAGTAAAAGTACCTGTATGTGAGTAAAAGTACCTGTATGTGAGTAAAA